>CM032447.1:51687236-51873203 GCA_019049505.1 Pachyrhynchus sulphureomaculatus
ACCACAAGAGCATGACCCGGGTACATGGTTTTTTTCCAATTTTTTTCACCCCAAGAGCATGACCCCGGGTACATGGATTTTTTTCCAAATTTTTTCACCACAAGAACATGACCCCGGGTACATGGTTTTTTTCAAAATTTTTTTACCACAAGAACATGACCCCGGGTACAAGGTTTTTTTCAAAATTTTTTCACCACAAGAACATGACCCCGAGGTACATGATTTTTTTTCAAAAATTTTTTCACCCCATGACCCCGGTACATGGTTTTTTTCAAAATTTTTTCACCCAAGAGCATGACCCCGGGTACATGGTTTTTTTCCAAATTTTTTCACCCTATGACATGACCCCGGGTACATGGTTTTTTCCAAATTTTTTCACCCCAAGAGCATGACCCCGGGTACATGGTTTTTTTTCCAAATTTTTTCACCCCAAAGCATGACCCCGGGTACATGGTTTTTTTTCCAAATTTTTCACCCAAGAGCATGACCCCGGGTACATGCTTTTTTTCAAAATTTTTTCACCCCACGAGCATGACACGGGGTACATGACTTTTTTTTTAAATTTTTTCACCCCATGAGCATGACCCCAGGTACATGGTTTTTTTTTCCAAATTTTTTTCACCCCATAAGCATGACCCCGGGTACATGGTTTTTTTCCAAATTTTTTCACCACAAGAACATGACCCCGGGTACATGGTTTTTTTCAAAATTTTTTACCACAAGAACATGACCCCGGGTACATGGCTTTTTTCAAAATTTTTTCACCACAAGAACATGACCCCGGGTACATGCTTTTTTTCAAAATTTTTTCACCCCACGAGCATGACACGAGTACATGACTTTTTTTTTAAATTTATTCACCCCATGAGCATGACCACGGGTACATGGTTTTTTTCCAGATTTTTTCACCCCAAGAGCATGACCCCGGGTACATGGTTTTTTTCAAAATTTTTTCACCACAAGAACATGACCGGGTACATGGTTTTTTTCAGAATTTTTTCACCCCACGAGCATGACCCCGGGTACATGATTTTTTTCCAAATTTTTTCACCCCAAGAGCATGACACCGGGTACATGGTTTTTTTTTCCAAATTTTTTCACCCCAAGAGCATGACCCCGGGTACATGGTTTTTTTTTTTTTCAAATTTTTTCACCCCAAGAGCATGACCCCGGGTACATGGTTTTTTCCAAATTTTTTCACCCCAAGAGCATGACCCCGGGTACATGGTTTTTTTTCAAAAATTTTTTTACCACCAAGAAAATGCCCCGGGTACATGACCCCGGGTACATGGTTTTTTTCAAAATTTTTTCACCCCAAGAACATGACCCCAGGTACATGGTTTTTTTTTTCACCCCCAAGAGCATGAGGGGTACATGATTTTTTCCAAATTTTTTCACCCCATGAGCATGACCCCGGGTACATGGTTTTTTTCCAAATTTTTTTACCCCAAGAGCATGACACCGGGTACATGGTTTTTTTCCAAATTTTTTTACCCCAAGAGCATGACCCCGGTACATGATTTTTTTCCAAATTTTTTTCACCCCAATAGCATGACCCCGGGGGTACATGGTTTTTTTTCCAAATTTTTTCACCCCATGAGCATGACCCCCGGGTACATGGTTTTTTTTTTCCAAATTTTTTCACCCCACGAGCATGACCCCGGGTACATGGTTTTTTTTTTTTCACCACTCCAAATTTTTTCACCACAAGAGCATGACCCCGGGTACATGGTTTTTTTTTTCAAAAATTTTTTCACCACAAGAACATGACCCCGGGTACATGGCTTTTTTCAAATTTTTTCACCACAAGAACATGACCCCGGGTACATGGTTTTTTTCAAAATTTTTTCACCCCACGAGCATGACCCGAGTACATGACTTTTTTTTTAAAATTTTTTCACCCCATGAGCATGACCACGGGTACATGGTTTTTTTTCCAGATTTTTTTCACCCCAAGAGCATGACCCCGGGTACATGGTTTTTTTCAAAATTTTTTCACCACAAGAACATGACCCCGGTACATGGTTTTTTTTTCAAAAATTTTTTCACCACAAGAACATGACCCCGGGTACATGGTTTTTTCAAAATTTTTTCACCACAAGAACATGACCGGGTCATGGTTTTTTTCGCAAATTTTTTTCCCACAAGAGCATGACACATGATTTTTTTCCAAATTTTTTCACCCCATGAGCATGACCCCGGGTACATGGTTTTTTTCCAAATTTTTTCACCCCAAGAGCATGACCCGGGTACATGGTTTTTTTTCCAAATTTTTTCACCCTAAGAGCATGACCCCGGGTACATGGTTTTTTTTTTTTTCAAATTTTTTTTTTTCAGAATTTTTTCACCCCAAGAGCATGACCCCCGGGTACATGCTTTTTTTCAAAATTTTTTCACCCCACGAGCATGACACCCGGTACATGACTTTTTTTTCCAAAATTTTTTCACACCCCATGAGCATGACCCCGGTACATGGTTTTTTTTCAAAATTTTTTCACCCCAAGAGCATGACCCCCGGGTACATGGTTTTTTTTTTCAAAAATTTTTTACCCACAAGAACATGACCCCGGGTACATGATTTTTTTTTTTCAAAATTTTTTTTCACCCCAAGAGCATGACCCCGGGTACATGATTTTTTTTTTTCAAATTTTTTCACCCCAAGAGCATGACCCCGGGTACATGGTTTTTTTCAAAATTTTTTCACCCCAAGAGCATGACCCGGTACATGACTTTTTTTTTTAATTTTTTCACCCCATGAGCATGACCCCGGGTACATGGTTTTTTTTCCAAATTTTTTCACCCCAAGAGCATGACCCCGGGTACATGGTTTTTTTTTCAAAATTTTTTTTTCACAAGAACATGACCCCGGGTACATGGTTTTTTTTCCAAATTTTTTCCCCAAGAGCATGACCCGGGTACATGATTTTTTTTTCCAAATTTTTTTTCACCCCAAGAGCATGACCCCGGTACATGGTTTTTTTTTTTCCAAATTTTTTCACCCCAAGAGCATGACCCCGGGTACATGGTTTTTTTCCAAATTTTTTCACCCCAAGAGCATGACCCCGGGTACATGGTTTTTTTCCAAATTTTTTTCACCCAAGAGCATGACCCCGGGTACATGGTTTTTTTCAAAATTTTGCACCACCAAGAACATGACCCCCGGGTACATGGTTTTTTTTTCAAAATTTTTTTTTTCCAAATTTTTTCCACAAGAACATGACCGAGGTCATGGTTTTTTTTTTCACCCCATGAGGTACATGGGTATTTTTTTCCAAATTTTTTCACCCCAAGAGCATGACCCCGGGTACATGGTTTTTTTTTTCAAATTTTTTTTCACCACAAGAGCATGACCCCGGGTACATGGTTTTTTTCCAAAATTTTTTCACCCAAGAGCATGACCCCGGGTACATGGTTTTTTTCCAAATTTTTTCACCCCACGAGCATGACCCCGGGTACATGGTTTCTTTCCAAATTTTTTTACCCCAAGAGCATGACCCTGGGTACATGGTTTTTTTCAAAAATGTTTTCACCACAAGAACATGACCCCGGGTACATGGTTTTTTTTTCAAAATTTTTTCACCACAAGAACATGACCCCCGGGTACATGCTTTTTTTTCAAAATTTTTTCACCCCACGAGCATGACACGAGGTACATGACTTTTTTTTTAAATTTTTTCACCCCATGAGCATGACCCGGGTACATGGTTTTTTTTTTTCCAGATTTTTTCACCCCAAGAGCATGACCCCGGGTACATGGTTTTTTTCCAAATTTTTTCACCACAAGAACATGACCCGGGTACATGGTTTTTTTTCAAAAATTTTTTCACCCCCGGGTACATGATTTTTTTCAAAAATTTTTTTCACCCAAGAGCATGACCCCGGGTACATGGTTTTTTTTTTTCCAAATTTTTTTCACCCCAAGAGCATGACCCCGGGTACATGGTTTTTTTTCCAAATTTTTTTCACCCCCAAGAGCATGACCCCGGGTACATGGTTTTTTTTTTTTTTCAAAAATTTTTTCCACAAGAACATGACCCCGGGTACATGGTTTTTTTTTCAAAATTTTTTCACCCCAAGAACATGACCCCGGGTACATGATTTTTTTTTTTCCCAAATTTTTTCACCCTAATAGCATGACCCCGGGTACATGGTTTTTTTTTTCAAATTTTTTCACCCCACGAGCATGACCCCGGGTACATGGTTTTTTTTCAAATTTTTTCACCACAAGAGCATGACCCCGGGTACATGGTTTTTTTTTTTCAAATTTTTTCACCCAAGAACATGACCCCGGGTACATGGTTTTTTTCAAAAATTTTTTCACCACAAGAACAGCCCCTGACCCCCGGGTACATGGCTTTTTCAAAATTTTTTCACCCAAGAGCATGACCCCGGGTACATGGTTTTTTTTCCAAATTTTTTTCACCCCAAGAGCATGACACCGGGTACATGGTTTTTTTTTCCAAATTTTTTCACCCCAAGAGCATGACCCCGGGTACATGATTTTTTTCAAATTTTTTCACCCCAATAGCATGACCCCGGGTACATGATTTTTTTTTTTAAATTTTTTCACCCCATGAGCATGACCCCGGGTACATGGTTTTTTTTCCAAATTTTTTCACCCCAAGAGCATGACCCCGGGTACATGGTTTTTTTCCAAATTTTTTCACCCCAAGAGCATGACCCCCGGGTACATGGTTTTTTTTTCAAAATTTTTTACCACAAGAAGCATGACCCCGGGTACATGGTTTTTTTTCAAAATTTTTCACCCCAAGCATGACCCCGGGTACATGCTTTTTTTCAAAATTTTTTCACCCCAGAGCATGACCCGGGTACATGACTTTTTTTTTAAATTTTTTCACCCCATGAGCATGACCCCGGGTACATGGTTTTTTCCAGAATTTTTTCACCCCAAGAGCATGACCCCGGTACATGGTTTTTTTTTCCAAATTTTTTCACCACAAGAACATGACCCCGGGTACATGGTTTTTTTCAAAAATTTTTTACCACAAGAACATGTACCCGGGTACATGGCTTTTTTCAAAATATTTTCACCCCAAAGAACATGACCCCGGGTACATGGTTTTTTTTCAAAATTTTTTCACCCCAAGATGATTTTTTTTTTTTCCAAATTTTTTTACCCCATGAGCATGACCCCGGGTACATGGTTTTTTTCCAAATTTTTTTACCCCAAGAGCATGACACCAGGTACATGGTTTTTTTTTTCAAATTTTTTCCACCCCAAGAGCATGACCCCGGGTACATGATTTTTTTCCAAATTTTTTCACCCTAATAGCATGACCCCGGGGTACATGGTTTTTTTTTCAAAATTTTTTCACCCCACGAGCATGACCCCGGGTACATGACTTTTTTTTTCAAAATTTTTTTCACCATTTTTCACCCCATGGCATTTTTTTCATGAAAAAAACCCATGTACCACCGGGTACATGGTTTTTTTCCAGATTTTTTCACCCCAAGAGCATGACCCCGGGTACATGGTTTTTTTTTTTAAAATTTTTTCACCCCAAGAGCATGACCCCGGGGTACATGCTTTTTTTTCAAAATTTTTTCACCCCAAGAGCATGACCCGGGTACATGATTTTTTTTTTAAATTTTTTCACACCCAAGAGCATGACCCCATTTTTTCACCACATGACCCCGGGGTACATGGTTTTTTTCCAGATTTTTTTCACCCCCCACGAGATGACCCCGGGTACATGATTTTTTTTTTTAAATTTTTTCACCCCAAGAACATGACCCCGGGTACATGATTTTTTTCAAAATTTTTTTCACCCCAAGAGCATGACCCCGGGTACATGACTTTTTTTTTAAAATTTTTTCACCCCAAGAGCATGACCCCGGGTACATGGTTTTTTTCAAATTTTTTCACCACAAGAACATGACCCCGGTACATGCTTTTTTTCAAAAATTTTTTCACCCCACGAGCATGACCCATGGGTACATTTTTTTTTTCAAATTTTTTCACCCCATGAGCATGACCCGGGGTACATGGTTTTTTTTTCAAATTTTTTCACCACAAGAACATGACCCCGGGTACATGGTTTTTTTTCAAAATTTTTTCACCCCAAGAGCATGACCCCGGGTACATGATTTTTTTTCAAAATTTTTCACCCCACGAGCATGACCCGAGTACATGACTTTTTTTTTAAATTTTTCACCCCAATGAGCATGACCCCGGGTACATGGTTTTTTTCCAAATTTTTTCACCCCAAGAAGCATGACCCCGGGTACATGGTTTTTTTCAAAAATTTTTCACCACAAGAACATGACCCCGGGTACATGGTTTTTTTCAAAAATTTTTTACCACAAGAACATGACCCAGGGTACATGGTTTTTTTCAAAATTTTTTCACCACAATGAACATGACCCCGGGTACATGCTTTTTTTCAAAATTTTTTCACCCCACGAGCATGACCCGGTACATGACTTTTTTTTTTCCAAATTTTTTCACCCCATGAGCATGACCAAGGGTACATGGTTTTTTTCAGAATTTTTTCACCCCAAGAGCATGACCCCGGGTACATGGTTTTTTTTTTCAAATTTTTTCACCACAAGAGCATGACCCCGGGTACATGGTTTTTTTCCAAATTTTTTTCACACCCACAGCATGACCCCGGTACATGGTTTTTTTTTTTTCAAATTTTTTTCACCCCAAGAGCATGACCCCGGGTACATGGTTTTTTCCAAATTTTTTTCACCCAAGAACATGACCCCAGTACATGGTTTTTTTTTTCAAAATTTTTTCACCCCAAGAGCATGACCCCAGGTACATGATTTTTTTTTTTCCAAATTTTTTCACCCCATGAGCATGACACCGGGTATATGGTTTTTTTCAAAAATTTTTTACCACAAGAACATGACCCCGGGTACATGGTTTTTTTCAAAATTTTTTTACCCCAAGAACATGACTCCCCGGTACATGATTTTTTTCAAAAATTTTTTCACCCCACGAGCATGACACGAGTACATGGTTTTTTTTTTAAATTTTTTCACCCAAGAGCATGACCCCGGGTACATGGTTTTTTTTTTTCCAAATTTTTTCACCCCACGAGCATGACCCGGGTACATGATTTTTTTCCAAAATTTTTTCACCCATGAGCATGACCCCGGGTACATGGTTTTTTTTTCCAAATTTTTTCACCCACAAGAACATGACCCCGGGTACATGGTTTTTTTCAAAAATTTTTTTCCCCAAGAGCATGACCCCGGGTACATGGTTTTTTTCCAAATTTTTTTCACCCCAAGAGCATGACACCTGGTACATGGTTTTTTTCCAAATTTTTTCACCCAAGAGCATGACCCCGGGGTACATGGTTTTTTTTTCAAATTTTTTCACCCCCATAAGAGCATGACCCCGGGTACATGGTTTTTTTTCCAAATTTTTCACCCCATGAGCATGACCCCGGGTACATGTTTTTTTTTTTCAAAATTTTTTTCACCACAAGAACATGACCCCGGGTACATGGTTTTTTTTTCAAAATTTTTTTTACCACAAGAGCATGACCCCGGGTACATGATTTTTTTTTCCAAATTTTTTCACCCACGAGCATGACCCCGGTACATGATTTTTTTTTTTCAAAATTTTTTCACCCCAAGAGCATGACCCCGGGTACATGATTTTTTTTTTTTTTTAAATTTTTTTTTCACCCCATGAGCATGACCCCGGGTACATGGTTTTTTTCCAAATTTTTTCACCCCAACGAGCATGACCCCGGGTACATGGTTTTTTTTTCCAAATTTTTTCACCACAAGAACATGACCCCGGGTACATGGTTTTTTTCAAAAATTTTTTACCACAAGAACATGACCCCGGGTACATGGCTTTTTTCAAAATTTTTTCACCACAAGAACATGACCCCGGGTACATGCTTTTTTTTCAAAATTTTTTCACCCCACGAGCATGACACGAGTACATGACTTTTTTTTTAAATTTTTTCACCCCATGAGCATGACCCCGGGTACATGGTTTTTTTTTTTCAAAAATTTTTTACCATAAGAACATGACCCCGGGTACATGGTTTTTTTTCAAAATTTTTTTCACCCAAGAACATGACCCGGTACATGGTTTTTTTCACACCCACGAGCATACATGATTTTTTTCCAAATTTTTTCACCCCCCATGAGCATGACCCCGGGTACATGGTTTTTTTCCAAATTTTTTTACCCCAAGAGCATGACCCCGGGTACATGGTTTTTTTCAAATTTTTTCACCCCACGAGCATGACCCCGGGGTACATGGTTTTTTTCCAAATTTTTTTTTTTCACCCATGAGCATGACCCCGGGTACATGGTTTTTTTTTTTTTTCAGAATTTTTTCACCCCAAGAGCATGACCCCGGGTACATGCTTTTTTTTCAAAATTTTTTCACCCCACGAGCATGACACGAGGTACATGACTTTTTTTTTTAAAATTTTTTTCACCCCATGAGCATGACCCCGGGTACATGGTTTTTTTTTTTCCAAATTTTTTCACCCCAAGAGCATGACCCCCCGGGTACATGGTTTTTTTTTCAAAAATTTTTTACCACAAGAACATGACCCCGGGTACATGGCTTTTTTCAAAATTTTTTCACCACAAGAACATGACCCCGGGTACATGATTTTTTTCCAAATTTTTTCACCCCATGAGCATGACCCCGGGTACATGGTTTTTTTTTTCCAAATTTTTTCACCACAAGAGCATGACCCCGGGTACATGTTTTTTTCAAAATTTTTTTACCCCAAGAACATGACCCCGGGTACATGGTTTTTTTCAAAATTTTTTTACCACAAGAACATGACCCCGAGTACATGATTTTTTTCAAAAATTTTTTCACCCCCAAGAGCATGACCCCGGGTACATGATTTTTTTTTTAAATTTTTTCACCCCAAGAGCATGACCCCGGGTACATGGCTTTTTTTCCAGAATTTTTTCACCCCTAGAGCATGACCCCTGGTACACGATTTTTTTTTTTCCAAATTTTTTTCACCCCATGAGCATGACCCCGGGTACATGGTTTTTTCAAAATTTTTTTACCACAAGAACATGACCCCGGGTACATGGTTTTTTTTCAAATTTTTTTACCCACAAGAACATGACCCCGGGTACATGATTTTTTTTTCAAAATTTTTTCACCCCAGGAGCATGACCCCAGGTACATGATTTTTTTCCAAATTTTTTTCACCTATGAGCATGACCACGGGTATACATGATTTTTTTTTAAATTTTTTCACCCCATGAGCATGACCCCGGTACATGGTTTTTCCAAATTTTTTCACCCCAAGAGCATGACCCCGGGTACATGGTTTTTTTTTCAAATTTTTTCACCACAAGAGCATGACCCTGGGTACATGGTTTTTTTCAAAATTTTTTCACCACAAGAGCATGACCCTGGGTACATGTTTTTTTCAAATTTTTTCACCCCACGAGCATGACCCCGGGTACATGGTTTTTTTCCAAATTTTTTTACCCCAAGAGCATGACACCCGGTACATGGTTTTTTCCAAATTTTTTTCACCCCAAAAGCATGACCCCGGGTACATGGGTTTTTTTCAAAAAAAAAATTTTCACCCAAGAGCATGACCCCGGTACATGATTTTTTCCAGATTTTTTCACCCCAAGAGCATGACCCCGGGTATACATGGTTTTTTTCCAAAAGTTTTTTTTACCCCAAAAGCATGACCCCGAGTACATGGGTTTTCTCAAATTTTTTCACCACAAGAGCATGACCCCATGGTACATGGTTTTTTTTCAAATTTTTTTACCCCATGAGCATGGTTTTTTTCCAAATTTTTTCACCCCAAGAGCATGACACCGGGTACATGGTTTTTTTCCAAATTTTTTTCACCCCAAGAGTATGACCCGGGTACATGGTTTTTTTCAAAATATTTTCACCACAAGAACATGACCCCGGGTACATGGTTTTTTTCAAAATTTTTTCACCCCACGAGCATGACCCCGGGTACATGATTTTTTTTCAAATTTTTTCACCCCACGAGCATGACCTCAATTACATGATTATTTTTTTTTTCAAAATCTTTTTCACCCCAAGAACATGACCCCGGGTACATGGTTATTTTCCAAATTTTTTCACCCCACGAGCTTGACCCCTGGTACATGATTTTTTTCCAAATTTTTTCACCCCATGAGCATGACCCCGGGTACATGGTGACCCGGGGTTTTTTTTTTTTTCAAAAATTTTTTACCCAAGAACATGACCCCGATTACATCCTTTTTTTCAAAATTTTTTCACCCCACGAGCATGACACGAGTACATGACTTTTTTTTTAAATTTATTCACCCCATGAGCATGACCCCGGGTACATGGTTTTTTTTTCCAAATTTTTTCACCCCAAGAGCATGACCCCGGGTACATGGTTTTTTTTTTTTTCCAAATTTTTTCACCACAAGAACATGACCCCGGGTACATGGTTTTTTTCAAAAATTTTTTACCACAAGAACATGACTCCGGGTACAAGGCTTTTTTTCAAAATTTTTTCACCACAAGAACATGACCCGGGTACATGGTTTTTTTTTCAGAATTTTTTCACCCCACGAGCAGTAAGTGAAGAGAATCGAGAAGGTTGAGAAATAATTTATATAATCATGGGGAAAGGAGGTTATTGTTGGGCCGTTGAGAATTGCAATATTCCATATAATTATTTTCGCAAATTATTTGCTCGAGTCACACTTTTTTTTTATGCTCTAAAATTTGCAAATATGAAATTTCTAACTCAATCAGGGCGCGCTAAGACTATTATTCTAAATCATAACTAAATTTAATTATGCCTTATTTACATCACATGTAATCATCAACAGTATTATCCGTCAAAGTTTAAGTTGCTGCATTAATGATTTTTTTTTTGCAGTTCCTCTGTTTTTAGTTGAAACAATGATTTCATAGAAATCATGGTAGGCGATTAAAGTTGTTGATTATTTTAATAAATCTCTATTGCTTGCTTTCACAAGACAACTTTTCACTATCTTAAATGCATTTTTGAAAAAATACAATATGCATGAAACAATATTATCATTACTAATGTACATTCTGTTTAGGCGTATTTGCTCAAGAGACGGCCTTCCAGGGAACCTTGATTGATTTAATAAAACGTTCGTATTGGTAGAGTGATTTGGTCATTAAAGCTTGAAATTTATTTCTAAACTTAGTTCGGCTGGTTATTTAAAAATCCTGCCGTGATTGCTCAATTCTGACCTCGAATTCAGTTTCAGCGCCTAAAAATACATATAGGTATAGTGATCTGTTCGGTAGTGAAAAACTTTTTTTGTGTGCCTGTGTAATTTTTTTATGATTAATAAATAATCCTCCAAATTCTGGTTTTTAGAAAGATTTATTTTTGTGTAAACTAGTATTAGTTATTTAAAACTATTTATATTTGATAAATTATAAATAAAACATATTTTTTTTTCTAAATGGTGTATTCTCAAGAGGCTTCTAGTTTTCAATAACTTCATCTGAATTAATTGTTTGACACACCTTTTCTAATAATAAACTTGATAAATTCAACACTGTTTAATTGCAAGTACAATTAATACTCTGAAAGTGACTTTTTTTCTATTTTTCTCTATAAATTACATTGCTCCTTTTTCATGCCAATCCTTCAAAAGTTTCTGAGAATATATTGTAAGGAATTGTAAGGAATACAGAACCTATAACAACATATTTATTATTTTCAAATTTTAGACAGTATATTTTATTTTCTTATAAGCTGGGTTTGAAAGTTTAAATATTAAGTGTCGTGTTGATATCACAAAACCACTGGGGAATGGGATTATTGAAATAACTGATATAAATGGATTATTGAATCAAATATGCTATTAAAATAAGAAAAATTTTAATGCGATTCCAAAGAAATTTTTGTAATATGATTTTGTCAGACGATGTGTGCCAGAGGGTAAAATATTCTGAAAATAAGTTCGTTAAATGGACTGTACAACTAATCGAAGTCCATTTTGATGGTAATTATGGTTACTATTAAAATTTTGAAGATTAATATTCCTCCTATAAAAAACTTATTTCTATTGTTGTATACCTATATTATAAATTAAATATAGTTATTTTCCTTTTAAACTGTAATTGATAATACTCAGTATATATGAGTCAATCATTTCTCCTAATGAAGCTAATATGGTTAGCGAAACGCGCGTCGAGTGCAAAAATAAAATGTTTGGTGTGTGTAGTGGTGATATATACTGAGTAGTGTCATTGTGCCAAAGATTCCACATTCCCAATATAGTTATAATTGACAGGTCAGCTTGGTCATAACTAAGTATTGTATGTAACTATAATTACGAAATTACTGTATTGACTCTTTGATCTAAAATATTAATTCATTGTAAATAAAAATAAGCGTTAATTACATTATCAAAAAGCAATACAGATAACAGAACACAAAATGGTATAGAACCTCTAAGAATCATTCACATAGAAAATAGAGGTCTATACATATACGTTCATAATTCATTAATAATATTATATTAACCTTTCTCGAAGTTACACAATATACATAGTTTTGTAGTTTAAGAAAAAATAAGTACCAAAAAAGTAGATACAGTGTTTTTTAATTAACGAGAGATCTATCACACGAAACCACACAACACTGCTTAGAAAAAAATGCTCTTATTTTAGAAGATGTTGACATCTTAGTAATGACAATTAAAATTAAATTAATTTAGTCCTTAAAAAACATCTTTAATCACAAATTTACTTGAAAAATGATGTAAATAAAACTTTAACCTCAAACAGTGACGTTTAACTTTGATAGACTTTTGAATTTTTGGATAAGGTTATTAAAAACTGAAGTTGAATATGAAGAATTCCATCAAATACCTTCCTAAGTTTTTCACCTGTATTCATTTATTTTCTAACAAAGTGCTCCATTCTTTTTGTTTTTTTTTTTTTATTTACTCATGCTGCATTAACTTTTATATTACTCATGCTGTATTAAATTACAAATCAAAAATTTTCAAACATTTCTGTATCTATGATTTTGAATGATAAAACTTTGCACAATTTTATTTGTATTTCAAATCTCGCGCTGGTCCACTTTTAACATGGCGGATTGCCACGTGACCTTCTGAAAACGAACCCGATTTTCCTATGCGATTATCCTTGAGTTTCGCTACTGTATAGTGTGTTTACTGTGACTAGGATTGCGATATCTGCATGTTTACGCTTTGAAGTGCTCATGCGCTGGTTTAATTTGCAGCTTTGTTTTTCAAAATGGCACCAGGAAATCAGCTCAGCTTGTAGCACAACGATGTGCCATCAATATCCTATAGGTATGGCTATCTTGCGCAATCACAAAAAAGCTTAAAATTTTAAATACACTCGTACACTAGACCTTGAGCTACAAATAGGAACAAATGAAGGCAGAAAAAGATCTGGTCAGAATAATGCCACGACAAAATGTGAAAATCAGTTTATCACAGTGATATTTAAAAGAAAACGATGCTGCCCCTCAAATTATCGCTGCTGTAAATGAAACTAGTTTTGAACGAGTTTTGACTACCACTCTTAAGATGCGATTGCTATCTGCACGCCGAAAAGTATCTAGTTACCAGGAAGCCGAAACTAACAAACTGCAAAAATAAGCAAAACAGATAGCAATGGATTAAAACTCGTAGAAATTGGACTGAAGATAGATGGAATAGTCTTTTGCACGAATGGATTCAAATTTCAAATATTTGGTTTTAATAGAAAAAATATTTATGTGCCACTCAACTTACAAAAGGGCTTCAGAAGTTTCTACTGAGCCAGTTATTACGCACGGAGGAGGCAGTGATATGGGTTGGGGATGTATTAGTGGCAGTTAGTTAGACACTGGCAAAAATAAATGGGAAATTAAAGAAGAATTCTTTTTACAAAAGCACACCATGTCTATGGGCTTAACCTTCAACAAAATAACGATTCTAAACACTCTTTAAACTATATTAAAGGTATCTTAAAGAGAAAAATTATAGATATAATGCAATGGCCATTTCAGCATCTCGCCCATCGAATTACAATAGGATGAATTACATCGGAGTGTTCAAAGTCGTTGTCCGCCAACTTTTGCGCAGCTTTGGGAATATCTAAAATTGGCAATCCCACATGATGAGTTAGAAAATTCACTTGGTTCACTATTAGATTCAATTAGAAGAAGACTGTATTGAATAAAGAGCGATAGACAAAACTGAAAACATTTTTGTATACTCGTATAACTTCTACAGCACCAATTCAGAATATTAATTATTGAACTATATATCTGTACGTAACCATAGAATTTACAACTTATTTTCCTAAATATGTGTTAACTATCGTACATTTTGCGTTACTTACTGGGTTAACTTGGCGAATCTAAAATAATTTTTAAATTCTTTTCTTAAAACCGATGTACTGACAGCTTAGGATGTTTGGCAAATAAAAATCAAAGGTGATTAACTCGTTTTAAATACGTAAATTTAGGTAATTATGGGGATGAGTAATAAAGATAATTATCCGTCTACTACAACTAAAATAAGTTTGCATTACAACACAACCTTAAATTTTTTAGAATCAAAAAAAAAGTTACTTCCTTGTATTAATGAGTTCAAATATTTCATAAGTTAAATATAATATTACCAACATCTTTTTAAGGGTGAGCCTTTTTTTTTGTCTCGATTATTTCGATTTTCTTTTTTTTTTGACACCATAAAAATTTGTATATTTATTTACTTTATTCAATTTTCTTTGGATTACATACAGAATAATTCCTGCTAAAGTAACCACAAATTCATTAAAAATTAACAGTAAGTCTTATAATTAATCTTATCTTACAATATCTAAAACAGTCTTGTTCGACAAGCAGCATTTTCTTCTTCTCGAAGTGCCATATCCGATACGGACGTAGGCGACCCTTCTCGCCTTTGCTTGTGGTTGGTACCTTTTTAAGTGTTTTCACAGACAAAGGGGACTTACACACACAAGAACATGACCGGGTACATGGTTTTTTTCAGAATTTTTTTCACCCCACGAGCACAGTAAACATACTACAGTAGCGAAACTGAGCTCCAATTTGGTGACCAGATTTTAACGGCGCGTGCGTCGACGGGTCCTTTTTCAAAATCGCCGCTCAGTGTTTACATCCGATCTCGGAATGTGTCTTTGGAAATGTATTGTCCATCGTTTCTTGAGGTGACTGCAGTTTATATGAATATAAAGACAGAAAGAAAGGAAGTTTGTAGAAAAAGAGAATTAAAAACGTTTGTAAGTGAAGAGAATCGAGAAGGTTGAGAAATAATTTATATAATCATGGGGAAAGGAGGTTATTGTTGGGCCGTTGAGAATTGCAATATTCCATATAATTATTTTCGCAAATTATTTGCTCGAGTCACACTTTTTTATGCTCTAAAATTTGCAAATATGAAATTTCTAACTCAATCAGGGCGCGCTAAGACTATTATTCTAAATCATAACTAAATTTAATTATGCCTTATTTACATCACATGTAATCATCAACAGTATTATCCGTCAAAGTTTAAGTTGCTGCATTAATGATTTTTTTTTTTGCAGTTCCTCTGTTTTTAGTTGAAACAATGATTTCATAGAAATCATGGTAGGCGATTAAAGTTGTTGATTATTTTAATAAATCTCTATTGCTTGCTTTCACAAGACAACTTTTCACTATCTTAAATGCATTTTTGAAAAAAATACAATATGCATGAAACAATATTATCATTACTAATGTACATTCTGTTTAGGCGTATTTGCTCAAGAGACGGCCTTCCAGGGAACCTTGATTGATTTAATAAAACGTTCGTATTGGTAGAGTGATTTGGTCATTAAAGCTTGAAATTTATTTCTAAACTTAGTTCGGCTGGTTATTTAAAAATCCTGCCGTGATTGCTCAATTCTGACCTCGAATTCAGTTTCAGCGCCTAAAAATACATATAGGTATAGTGATCTGTTCGGTAGTGAAAAACTTTTTTTGTGTGCCTGTGTAATTTTTTTATGATTAATAAATAATCCTCCAAATTCTGGTTTTTAGAAAGATTTATTTTTGTGTAAACTAGTATTAGTTATTTAAAACTATTTATATTTGATAAATTATAAATAAAACATATTTTTTTCTAAATGGTGTATTCTCAAGAGGCTTCTAGTTTTCAATAACTTCATCTGAATTAATTGTTTGACACACCTTTTCTAATAATAAACTTGATAAATTCAACACTGTTTAATTGCAAGTACAATTAATACTCTGAAAGTGACTTTTTTTTTTCTATTTTTCTCTATAAATTACATTGCTCCTTTTTCATGCCAATCCTTCAAAAGTTTCTGAGAATATATTGTAAGGAATTGTAAGGAATACAGAACCTATAACAACATATTTATTATTTTCAAATTTTAGACAGTATATTTTATTTTCTTATAAGCTGGGTTTGAAAGTTTAAATATTAAGTGTCGTGTTGATATCACAAAACCACTGGGGAATGGGATTATTGAAATAACTGATATAAATGGATTATTGAATCAAATATGCTATTAAAATAAGAAAAATTTTAATGCGATTCCAAAGAAATTTTTGTAATATGATTTTGTCAGACGATGTGTGCCAGAGGGTAAAATATTCTGAAAATAAGTTCGTTAAATGGACTGTACAACTAATCGAAGTCCATTTTGATGGTAATTATGGTTACTATTAAAATTTTGAAGATTAATATTCCTCCTATAAAAAACTTATTTCTATTGTTGTATACCTATATTATAAATTAAATATAGTTATTTTCCTTTTAAACTGTAATTGATAATACTCAGTATATATGAGTCAATCATTTCTCCTAATGAAGCTAATATGGTTAGCGAAACGCGCGTCGAGTGCAAAAATAAAATGTTTGGTGTGTGTAGTGGTGATATATACTGAGTAGTGTCATTGTGCCAAAGATTCCACATTCCCAATATAGTTATAATTGACAGGTCAGCTTGGTCATAACTAAGTATTGTATGTAACTATAATTACGAAATTACTGTATTGACTCTTTGATCTAAATATTAATTCATTGTAAATAAAAATAAGCGTTAATTACATTATCAAAAAGCAACACAGATAACAGAACACAAAATGGTATAGAACCTCTAAGAATCATTCACATAGAAAATAGAGGTCTATACATATACGTTCATAATTCATTAATAATATTATATTAACCTTTCTCGAAGTTACACAATATACATAGTTTTGTAGTTTAAGAAAAAATAAGTACCAAAAAAGTAGATACAGTGTTTTTTAATTAACGAGAGATCTATCACACGAAACCACACAACACTGCTTAGAAAAAAATGCTCTTATTTTAGAAGATGTTGACATCTTAGTAATGACAATTAAAATTAAATTAATTTAGTCCTTAAAAAACATCTTTAATCACAAATTTACTTGAAAAATGATGTAAATAAAACTTTAACCTCAAACAGTGACGTTTAACTTTGATAGACTTTTGAATTTTTGGATAAGGTTATTAAAAACTGAAGTTGAATATGAAGAATTCCATCAAATACCTTCCTAAGTTTTTCACCTGTATTCATTTATTTTCTAACAAAGTGCTCCATTCTTTTTGTTTTTTTTTTATATTACTCATGCTGCATTAACTTTTATATTACTCATGCTGTATTAAATTACAAATCAAAAATTTTCAAACATTTCTGTATCTATGATTTTGAATGATAAAACTTTGCACAATTTTATTTGTATTTCAAATCTCGCGCTGGTCCACTTTTAACATGGCGGATTGCCACGTGACCTTCTGAAAACGAACCCGATTTTCCTATGCGATTATCCTTGAGTTTCGCTACTGTATAGTGTGTTTACTGTGACTAGGATTGCGATATCTGCATGTTTACGCTTTGAAGTGCTCATGCGCTGGTTTAATTTGCAGCTTTGTTTTTCAAAATGGCACCAGGAAATCAGCTCAGCTTGTAGCACAACGATGTGCCATCAATATCCTATAGGTATGGCTATCTTGCGCAATCACAAAAAAGCTTAAAATTTTAAATACACTCGTACACTAGACCTTGAGCTACAAATAGGAACAAATGAAGGCAGAAAAAGATCTGGTCAGAATAATGCCACGACAAAATGTGAAAATCAGTTTATCACAGTGATATTTAAAAGAAAACGATGCTGCCCCTCAAATTATCGCTGCTGTAAATGAAACTAGTTTTGAACGAGTTTTGACTACCACTCTTAAGATGCGATTGCTATCTGCACGCCGAAAAGTATCTAGTTACCAGGAAGCCGAAACTAACAAACTGCAAAAATAAGCAAAACAGATAGCAATGGATTAAAACTCGTAGAAATTGGACTGAAGATAGATGGAATAGTCTTTTGCACGAATGGATTCAAATTTCAAATATTTGGTTTTAATAGAAAAATATTTATGTGCCACTCAACTTACAAAAGGGCTTCAGAAGTTTCTACTGAGCCAGTTATTACGCACGGAGGAGGCAGTGATATGGGTTGGGGATGTATTAGTGGCAGTTAGTTAGACACTGGCAAAAATAAATGGGAAATTAAAGAAGAATTCTTTTTACAAAAGCACACCATGTCTATGGGCTTAACCTTCAACAAAATAACGATTCTAAACACTCTTTAAAACTATATTAAAGGTATCTTAAAGAGAAAAATTAATAGATATAATGCAATGGCCATTTCAGCATCTCGCCCATCGAATTACAATAGGATGAATTACATCGGAGTGTTCAAAGTCGTTGTCCGCCAACTTTTGCGCAGCTTTGGGAATATCTAAAATTGGCAATCCCACATGATGAGTTAGAAAATTCACTTGGTTCACTATTAGATTCAATTAGAAGAAGACTGTATTGAATAAAGAGCGATAGACAAAACTGAAAACATTTTTGTATACTCGTATAACTTCTACAGCACCAATTCAGAATATTAATTATTGAACTATATATCTGTACGTAACCATAGAATTTACAACTTATTTTTCCTAAATATGTGTTAACTATCGTACATTTTGCGTTACTTACTGGGTTAACTTGGCGAATCTAAAATAATTTTTAAATTCTTTTCTTAAAACCGATGTACTGACAGCTTAGGATGTTTGGCAAATAAAATCAAAGGTGATTAACTCGTTAAATACGTAAATTTAGGTAATTATGGGGATGAGTAATAAAGATAATTATCCGTCTACTACAACTAAAATAAGTTTGCATTACAACACAACCTTAAATTTTTTAGAATCAAAAAAAAAAGTTACTTCCTTGTATTAATGAGTTCAAATATTTCATAAGTTAAATATAATATTACCAACATCTTTTTAAGGGTGAGCCTTTTTTTTTGTCTCGATTATTTCGATTTTCTTTTTTTTTTGACACCATAAAAATTTGTATATTTATTTACTTTATTCAATTTTCTTTGGATTACATACAGAATAATTCCTGCTAAAGTAACCACAAATTCATTAAAAATTAACAGTAAGTCTTATAATTAATCTTATCTTACAATATCTAAAACAGTCTTGTTCGACAAGCAGCATTTCTTCTTCTCGAAGTGCCATATCCGATACGGACGTAGGCGACCCTTCTCGCCTTTGCTTGTGGTTGGTACCTTTTTAAGTGTTTTCACAGACAAAGGGGACTTACACTTTAATGCTTGTTCTGAACGGCCAAAGTAAGAGGGCTTTACTAGGCATTATACTACAGGTGGTTTGCCATTGCCTTCTCGACCCTTGCATTGTAAATTTTATTTTATTTATTTTTTTATTATGTCCCGAGCCGAGATATGAACTCGAATCGCTGGCTTAGAAAGCAGACCCCTTACCCACTACACTATGGCCGCTCCTAAGCAGCCCTTGAGGTACTGCATTTAAAATTCAAAAAATGCATCTGAAGCTTCGTGAATGATTTATTTATTAGTGGTAACTTTGATATTTCGGATAGTAACCCTTAAGGCATATGGATTCCTCCTTGGGGTAGGAAGTTCATTGTGTATTCTTCGGATGTTCTAATCATTATTTATTTCGGTTTCTGTAACATCATCTTGCCGATTCCCACTTCACTTCATTGGATGACATCAAAAAAAAGCATAACCGAATCCATCGACATGAAACCATATCTTTTTTCAGAGAAGGCATCTCCTAGCTGCTTAAAAAGTGGGCAAATATGCGTGAATAATGGGAATATTTTTCTTGGCCCAGTTGACTGCAGTAAGTTTATTTTGGAAAGCATACCTGCCCTCTTTCGGGACCTGTTTAAGACCATAGACCGATAAAGGAAAATAAGTTTGCATATACAACACACCCTTAAATTTTTTAAAATCAAAAAGAAAATAGTTATTTCCTTTTATTAATGACTTATTCCTTTTTAGTGTTCCGTACGGAACACTTATAAGATCACTTCGGTGTCTGTCCGTCTGTCTGTCCGTCTGTCACACCCGATTTTCTCCGAAACTATTTGTCATAGAAAGTTGAAATTTGGTAGTAATATAGGAATTGATGGCCTCATCAGAGCCATGTAGTTTTGAAAGTTAAATTTTGACTTAAGGGGTTAGTTTTGGGGGTGAAATCGGAAGTGAAAAAAAAATTTTTTTTTACTAGGTAATCGAGTGTGGTGGCAAATGAAAGCTTGTGAAAACACGAGTAAAAAATATATTTACAATGTAATACTTGCGCGCACTTTTCTTTGTATTATTTTTTAAAAATCGCTGTTCACCCGCCTTATCTCGGAAAGTACTTATCAAAAAATTTTGAAAAAATTCTGAAATATTCTCCACGGGGTGTAGATTGAACGAAAATTATCACGAGTGCATTACCTGTGATAATTTATATGGTATATAAAAAAAAAAACAGAAATTTCAAGGTCATCAATTTTCAGTAAAGATTGGAAATAAACTTTGTTGAAAACTTATTTGGGGTGTGTTTTGTGAAGTCACTGATCATTTTATATCACCGTAACAAAAATTTTGACTTAAGGGATTCGTTTTGAGGGGTGAAATCGGAAATGAAAAAAAATTTTTTTACTAGGTCATCGAGTGTGGTGTCAAATGAAAGCTTGTGAAAACACGAGTAAAATATATATATATATATATATATATATATATATATATATATATATATATATAATGTAATACTTGCGCACACTTTTCTTCGTATTACTTTTAAAAAATCGTGAAAAATCGCTGTCCCCTACCTTATCTCGAAAAGTACTGATCAAAAAATTTTGAAAAAATCCTGGAATATTCTCCACGGGGTACAGATTGAACGAAAATTATCATTACCTTTAATAATTTATCTGGTATAGAAAAAAAACCAAAATTTCAAGGTCACCAGTTTTCAGTAAAAATTGAAAACAAACTTTGTTGAAAACTCATTTGGGTGTGTTTTGTGAAGTCACTGATCATTTTATACCTCTGTACAAAATTTTTTATTTTTAAAAACAATCAACGTACGGAACACTAATTGTGCAAGTTCAACTTGCACTTGACCGGTTTTTAATCTTTATATTTAAATGTTTGATCAAAATTGAAACTAGATATTTAAATGTCTATTTATTAGTATTTGAAAAATTTATATATTTATTTACTTTATTCAATTTTCTTTGGATTACATACAGAATAATTCCCACTAAAGTAACCACTTCTTACAAAATTCATTAAAAATTAACAGTAAGTCTTATATTTAATTTGAAATTTAAACGAGGGAGTAATAACAGTTATAGGGCAACATGTGTATTAAAACCCTTAAGAGAAGAGAACAAAGTCCCCATGACACCAAAAACTTGCATATTTAAACATTCTAGAAAATTGAGAATTTAATGAACTATTCGTTCGATAAAACGGTAACATAAATAAATCTTTATCACGAAAATTCTTTTGGGAAATACTAAATGTCGCCAGCCAACAGACCAAGAGAATCAATTTTTGAATTAATAATTTTGTAAAGATTGAGTAAGTTAATAAGTGACCTTTGATGCCCCAAAAACATAATTTTAAAATGATTCCCTAGCACAGAGTAATCGCCATATTAAAGGCTCTCTCTAAACACCAAATATTTTAAGCACCCATTTTGAACAGAGTCTAGGCGTGATTTGGATATATTGTACATAAGATTCCAGACAGTGGTTGTAAAATTAAGTCGCCTCAACACAAGCATAATAAAATGTTATTAACTTATTTTAATACCCAATACTTTTACTTTGTTGAACAATAAATCCCAACATTTTATAAGGACTATTTACAATAGTGTCTATTTGGACATCGAACAATAATTTCGTATGAAAAAGAACGCCAAGGTCCTTTGCCTTTAAAAAACATTGACCAATATTATAGTTATTTATTACAATTATAACAATCTGCTGTCTGTTCACCAGGTGAAATCTGAACCAATATAGGACAGTACCAGCCAAACCTACCTCAGTCAATCCTTTTAACAAGTAATGATTAATTTTATCAGATGTCTTGCTGAAGTTTTAGAGTAGAGTAGTATGTAGAAACGTCGAGAATTTGTAAATGCAAAATGACCAACAAATAAAGATCCCATGAATGCTATATTCCATGCCTTTCCTCCTACGACTATCCTTATATATTGGGCTTAAATTTTACAATAGATTTATTGTACTAATTAAGAGGATGTACCTAGTCATGGAGACGAAAAAAAAGTGTTTTTTTAGGATTTTTATATCGAAACAATTCCTTATATAAATCAGGTTTTTATTTTATAAATTAATACATAGCTTAAAATACAATTTGTGAAATTTTAATTTAAAAAAAAAAAAAAATTGGGGGCGCTACACGGCGGTGTGCAGGATTACTGGGAGCTGAATCATCTGAAATTAAAATTTCCAAAGAAATTAGTTTACTAGAGGATTAATTTTGTTTTTGAACGAAGGATTAAAAAAATTTTCATCAAATGGGTACTGGTTTAAACAAAAAAGCGAAAAAATGACGTTATCGCGTTTTACATTTTTGCTAATTAGAAATGAAGTTCTTGATAAAATCAAAATTTCTTTGTCCAAAGACAAGCAATATGTATAGTGAAAATATGTACCAAATTTCATCAAAATTGGTTCGTGTGATCTTTGGGTTATCTTGCACCGCCAAGCGGTTTTCAAGAAAAAGTAGTTTTGAGAAAAACGCGTTTAAAGTTTTAGGTTTGAAAAATCAGGTTAAAAACAGTAATATAAAAATAAATTCTTACCTGTAAATGAATCATCGACTCCAGGGCTTCTAGAATACTAATTTGTTCTTATTTGTGACGTATTCTGGCTTCTTTTGTAGTTTGTAGCAGTTGTCGCTCGGCCAGGTCAACTTGTTCTCCGTCCACTTTAGCTGCGTAGTCATGTGGATTTCGGTCACAATGAACTCCGATAACTATCATTATATTTAAGAAAGGCAATTAAAATATAAACTTTCATAACTGCTACGAGTGAACTGTACAACCGTACTGCAAACTCCCAGTTTCGAATATAGAATCTTAAAATAGGAGATGTTTTCTCCCTTTTAAGAAGGACAACTAAAGAATCTCTTTGTATTATATTATAAAAAAAAGTTTAAAATACATTAAAATCTAGTAAGGTCGGCGAAGGCTGATCCGAGAGCAGCTGCTCGCTACCTGCTCCGAAAACTTTACGCAACGTCACTTCTTTTAAACTGCTATAACTTCGTCAATTTTTAACCTATTCTTATGAAACTCACATAAAATATGTCATACTAAACGAAAATGTCAAAATCCAAAAATCGAATTTTTTGACCTAGATGACTAGGCATATCCCCTTAAGGGGTTACATGGGGTTTGAAGGCTAAAAAAGGCATATTTTCTCTAATTTATTTTTAATATAATAAAAGATTTATTTTATTCAAACTTTTAAGCATATAAAAGAACAACATTTAAACAATATTTTTTGAAATTTTTCATTTAAAAATTTTGAAAATTCAGCTGTTGGGACCTGATTTTCGGAGACCTCTAGGAGAAAAGTATTCTTGCGTTAGGCAGGATAACTCATGATAGCTTTATCTGAAATCAAAAAACCAAATATTTTCTGTTAGCAGGTGAGTATAGCTCGTGATTGAACGAAGGATTTAAAAAAAATAATCGAAATTTGAATTTTTGACAGAGTTGTATACAAAAAGGTACAATTTCCGGTAAAATTTACATTACTTATTACCTTATAAAATAAGTTGTGATCATATAAAAAAAACCTTCATCTAATCACTAGTCAATCTTATCTAGAAGAAGTGTACAAACTTTCAATAAAATCGGTGCATTAGTTTTTGAGAAATCGTGACTTCAAAAAAATAGTTTTGAGAGAAAGGCGATTAAGGTTTTAAGCAGAAATAAACCGGAGAAAAAAATTAGTGGACAATAGTAGTTAGAATATTTTGACTTCCCTTAGCATCGCCGCTACTGCTTCTAAATATGCAAAATTCGCGGAAAGCTGAACAGAAAATTTATCTTTGTTAGGTAAACTTTACCAAATGCATCAAAGATGTAATTTTCTGTAATTGAACTGCCAAATGGCCGAGCTATAAATTGTTTATTTAAAATGAACTATATTAAGATCCGCATTACTAATTTTTATTTAGGAATTAAACAAACGGTAATTGAAACAAACTGACTAAACTAGCGATCAAAATATTTGTATAATGAAAATTCATTGTCTGTCTTTCATGACAGATATTTTCACTAATAATAAACTAAATCCTTTGGGGTTTTTGGAATACTAACGGACAAACTTTTGCTAAAAAGCTACTGTAAATAAGTTATTTTAAGAGGTTAAAATGCCAATTATACATGGCTTTTTGTAATCACAATGCAAAAAAATTTTTATCCACCTCGAAGAACCCCGCACAAAAGTATAGGCAAAAGCCGTTTGGTCAAAATTTTAGAAATTTTGGGAAAAAGTTTTCCAAGTTATGCTAAACAAAAGTTCTCTTGGGCACAATGCTCAAAATTCAATAATCTGGCCGCCAGTGGTCTTTGAAGCCTAAACAACTAGACCAATTAGCTTCTTTTCTTTTCTTCTTTTTTTTTTAAATTATTTTCACTTTTGAAGAAAATGTTTCAGACAAAAGTTTCCCGATTTTCGTTATCGGGAATTTTGTCTGAAACATTTTCTTCAAAAGTAAAAATAATTTAAAAATAACCGGTCAAGTGCAAGTTGAACTTGCGCAATTAGTGTTCCGTACGTTGATTGCTTTTAAAATAAAAAATGTTGTAACGCAAGTACAAAATGATCAGTGACTTCTCAAAACACACCGTAAATGAGTTTTCAACAAAGTTTATTTCCAATCTTTACTGAAAATTGATGACCTTGAAATTTCTGTTTTTTTTTTATATACCAGATAAATTATTACAGGTAATGCACTCATGATATTTTTCGTTCAATCTACACCCCGTGGAGAATATTCCAGAATTTTTTTCAAAATTTTTTGATAAGTACTTTTCGAGATAAGGCTTTAACTTATTTATATATATATATATATATATATATATATATATATATATATATATATATATATATATATCAATATATATATATATATATATATATATATATATATATATATATATATATATATATATATTTTACTCGTGTTTTCACAAGCTTTCATTTGACACCACACTCGATTACCTAGTAAAAATTTTTTTTTCACTTCCGATTTCACCCCCCAAAATTTACTCCTTAAGTCAAAATTTTATTTTCAGAACTACATGGCTCTGATGAGGCCATCAATTCCTATATTATTAACAAATTTCAACTTTCTATGACAAATAGTTTCGGAGAAAATCGGGTGAGACAGACGGACAGACAGACATCGAAGTGATCTTATAAGTGTTCCGTACGGAACAGTAAAAATAGAGAATAAAAGAATATAATTGGTCTATATTTTTAGGCTTTAAAGGCGACTGGCGGCCGAACTATTGAATTTTCAGTATTGTGCCCATGACAACTTTTGTTCAGCATAATTTGGAGAATTTTTTCCCGAAATTTAAAAAATTTTGACAGAATGGCTTTTTCCTACACTTTTGTGCGGGGTTCTTTGCAAATTAAACATTCTCACTTGTTCAAAAATGTGATTTTGATCTCTGGATACATATCTCGTTATACGTGTGAGATTTTGGATTTATTACACAGGCCAACGATGAAAAAACTTTTTTAATAATTTTACCTGATTCCTATGTTTTTTGGTGTGCTGAGTCCGAAAACAATAATAAACAAGTCGTATCCATCACCCACCAATTTTTCACATTTTAGTATTCAAAATGTGAAGTTTATTTTTTATCATTCAAATGTTATTAGGTTGGCAATAAAATCAGAATTTTATAAGGTTGGCAGTAAAATCAAATGTTATTAGGTTGGCAGTTCGGATAAATCTCACAGCTGTTTGTTTTCTTCCAGTTAATATAACCTTGCATTGCAGTGTTTAACCCATGTGCTTTAATTCACACTCAAAGTATGGCTAATCGTGGTTGTAAAAACTCTCCTAACACTTTTTGTTATATATGTGGTGAGTTAGAGAGTTAAAAAACATCAAAGAAACATTACTGACTTTAGTTAAAAAACATCAAAGAAACATTACTGACTTTGTAAAAAAGCATATTTTGCATATTTTGGTGTAGAAATCGGTAATCAAGAAAAATGTTGGGCTCCTCACCAAGTATGTTATGTTTGTGTCGAGGATCTTAGGACATGGTATAAGAAAGAAAAGAAAGCTTTTAGATTTGCAGTACCCATAGTATGGAGAGAACAAGAAAATCATTCAAATGATTGTTATTTTTGTAGCGTTGATGTTTCTGGATATAACTCCAAAAATAAGAAAGTAATTGTCTATCCTAACTTTACTTCAGCTAATCGGCCGGTAGGACATGGACCGGGCCTTCCTGTCCCTGAGCCACCTCGGTCTATTGATGACGTTTTATAGTCCAGTCCCGAATTTAATGAAAGTCGACTGGATGATGATGAGTTTCAATGTTCTCTAGAAAATTTAAAACCACAGTTGTTTACGCAAGCTGAGTTAAATTATTTAGTGAGAGTGCGTTTGACTAAGGAAAAAGCAGAATTTCTTGGTTCTAGGCTGAAAGAAAAACATTTATTGGAATCTGGAACATTTGTTTATAGAGCAAGAGATCAACAGTTTGCTCAGTTTTTCAAGCAGGAATAGGATTTGGTTTATTGCCATGATATTGGTATGAACGAATTTGGCATTGAGTACAAGGAGGCTTTTTATAGACTCATCAAAAACTAGTTTAAAAGGTGTTCTGTTACACAACAGAAATACTTATGCTTCACTGCCTATTGCTCATTCAGTCCATATGAAGGAAACTTACGAAAATCTTAACATGATTTTACAGAAAATTAACTATCCAGCTCACGATTGGATGCTATGTGGAATTTTAAAAGTTGTCTCCATGATCCTTGGTCAACAAAAGGGATTTACAAAGTTTCCATGTTTTATATGTGAGTAGGACAGCAGAGCAAGGGATCAACATTGGTCCAAAAAACAATGAGCCGTAAGAAAAACTTTAACACCTCGCGAGAAGAACCTTTTGCATAAAACTTTAGTAGACCCAAAAAAGATTCTTCTACCACCACTACACATCAAGTTAGGCTTAATGAAACAATTTGTGAAAGCCTTGCCTAAAGATGATGAATGTTTTAAATATTTGTGTAAAAGATTTCCCCATTTATCAGAAGCTAAACTGAAAGAAGGGGTTTTCGTTGGAATGATGTTCGATTCCAACTTTAAAGCAAGGATGATCACAAAGGAAAAGGAGGCTTGGATATCATTTAAAGAAGTTGTGACTAAGTTTTTGGGAAATGCGAAAGACCCTAATGATGCCTTAAAGTCTACTTCTTGCACAACTATCTTGACTTTTTTCCTAAAAATTAGGCGATATGAGTGAAGAGCAGGGGGAACGGTCCATTAAGACATAAAGGGGATGGAGAAACGGCACCAGGAACGGTGGACTATCAACATGATGGGTGATTACTGTTGGTCACTTCATAGAGAACAACAAAATGCATCACATCGGAGAAAAAACTATACAAGAAACTTCACAGAGAAAAGGGAAAGGAAATACAAAAAAATAAGCTCATAAAATATTCGCATTGAAGTGAAATATGTTATCGTGAGTAAAAATTGTAGCCTAATCAAATAAAAGTACAGTTTAAGTTTTTATTTTTTATGTATCAAATATTCCCCATATTGTGAGAGAACTGTGGGTGATACAAAAAAAACTGATACCAGATACGGTTTCAGCACCCAAAAATACATAACACTTAGATGTATTGGCAAAAAGTTTTTACAAATATTTTTTTTGTTTGCCTGTGTTATGTTACGAAAAATATGAATTATTTTCTTAAGTGACCGACCTAAGGATTTGCTTAGATTGTTAATCTCTAAATTTGATATTTTCTGTAACTCTTTTTAAAAAAATTGCAAATGAAAAGGCGGCTCAAAAAGTCATAAAAACAATGAAAAACCAAGGATCTGGACGTTTGTCCGTATTTAAAAATTTTGACTATTTAAAATGCCTTAGTTATTTGCAGAATAGCGGGAGTGGCTGTATTGGACAGAGAGAGGTGGCGTGACATTATACAGACATGCAAAAAAATAATATAAATGACTATTATAGAGAAAGATAGCTACAAGGATATTTTTTAAGTTGTCTCTAGCCATGAAAATGACATAAGACACGCTCTTCTCTGGTCTCTTGCCACAGAAACTAAATGTCTAAGGACTGAGGTTACATCCCCGACACCTTGTCGTTCTGCATATTTCTTTGGATTAGCACAGAAACCATGGCTAGCTCTACAGAAAGTCGCGCGTAAAACATAACGAAGCCGATTGGCTACTGCCAGAACGTTAAAATGTGTCTCGTCGAATTTCGACATACCGTGCATTTTTTCCACATACTTGAGCGGCATCTCTGAAGAACACCACGAAGCACACCGTAATGTGCCGGCGGTACCTAGCCGGCTTCATTTTGCTGTGACTTTATTCTACGTATTTGTCTTTCTCTAGCAATAGCTATATTTTCTGTGGTATTGGTAACGTTTGATCATCACTTATTAAAGATAATCTTAAATGGCACCTTCTACTTGCAATTCTAAGAAGAGTTACTTACCAGGTCCTATTTTTCTTTTGCGAAAAAATCATATTGTCCTTAATATCAACGATAAGCCCAAAATCTCAAACACGTTCCGAGATATGTAGGAATGTAATCCAATGAGTGATCAAAACGATATACCACAAATTTCTGAATTTTGGAAGGTGGTTGTGCAAAACCTTAGATATAATTAAGATTTAAAAGATTTTTATTATCTCATTATCTTATCACAGCGACTATTCGACAAAAGTTTATCCATTTATTCCAAAAATCTGCATATACCAATCAGGACCAATATTAAAGTTAGACAACAAATTTTCATTATGCGAATACTTTAATCACCAGTTTATTATAATTGGTTTTTAGTGTTCCGTACGGAATACTTATAAGATTACTTCGGTGTCTGTCTGTCTGTCACACCCGATTTTCTCCGAAACTATTTGTCATAGAAAGTTGAAATTTGATAATAATATAGGAATTGATGGCCTCATCAGAGCCATGTGATTTTGAAAGTCAAATTTTGATTTAAGGGGTTAATTTTGGGGGGTGAAATCGGAAGGGAAAAAAAAAAATTTTTTTTGGTGTCAAATGAAAGCTTGTGAAAACACGAGTAAAATATATATATATATATATATATATATATATATATATATATATATACATGTATGTATATATATATATATATATATATATATATATATATATATATATATATATATATGTATGTATGTATATATATATATATATATATATATATATATATATATATATATATATATATATATATATATATATATATATCTATAATATATAAAATGCAATGTCTGTCTGTCTGTCCGTTAGTGCGCTTATCACTGGAGAACCACTTATCCGATTTACGTACTTTTTTTTAAAACATATATATGTTCTCTGGCTAGGTTATAGGCTATATTTTATTACGATAGATAGCATGAGGAATGAGCAGTGACGATAATACTGAATGAAGTCGGAAAAAAGTTTGCCGCTAGCGCGTTCCCTTGCAATACACAGCCTAAATTATTAAATATGGAACAATATTATGTAGCAGAGAATATCTATAATCTATAATATATATAAAATGCAGTGTCTCTCTGTCTGTCTGTCTGTCCATTAGTGCGCTTATCACGCGAGAACCACTTATCCGATTTACGTGTCTTTTTTAAAATTCATACATATATTTTTTGGCCAGATTATATAATAATAATAATAATCTATATCTATTATATATATAAAATGCAACGTCTCTCTCTCTGTCTGTCTGTCCGTTAGTGCGCTTATCCCTTGAGAACTACTTATCCGATTTACGTGATTTTTTAAATTCATACATATGTTCTCTGACCAGATTATAGATATATATTTTATTATATCTATAATATATATAAAATGCAACGTATCTCTGTCTGTCTGTCTGTCCGTTAGTGCGCTTATCACTGGAGAACCACTTATCCGATTCAGGTACTTTTTTTTTTTAAAACATACATATGTTCTCTGGCCAGGTTATAGGCTATATTTTTTTACGATTGGTAGCATAAGGAATGAGCAGTGACAATAATAGTGAATGAAGTCGGACAAAGGTTTGCCGTTAGCGCGTTCTCTTGCAATACACAGCCTAAATCATTAAATATGGAACAATATTTTGTAGCAGAGAATATCTATAATCTATAATATATAAAATGTAATGTCTCTCTCTCTCTCTGTCTGTCTGTCCATTAGTGCGTTTATCACGCGAGAACCACTTATTCGATTTACGTGTCTTTTTTTAAATTATATTATTAAATAATAATAATCTATGTCTATAATATATATAGAATGCAACGTATCTCTGTCTGTCTGTTTGTCTGTCCGTTAGTGCGCTTATCACTGGAGAACCACTTATCCGATTTAGGTGCTTTATTTTTAAAACATACATATGTTCTCTGGCCAGGTTGTCTATCTATAATATATATAAAATGCAACGTCTCTGTCTGTGTGTCTGTCTGTCTGTCCGTTAGTGCGTTACGTGATTTTTTTTAAACATACATATGTTCCCTGGTCAGGTTAAAGGATTTATTTTATTGCGTTAGGTAACATAAAGAAATAGCAGTGACGATAATAGTGAATCAAGTCGGAAAAAAGGTTACCGTTAGCACGTTCTCTTGCAATGCACTGCCTAAATCATTAAATATGGAACAATATCAGGTTGCAAAGAATATAATATATATAAACATGCAACGTCTCTCTGTCTGTCTATCTGTCCGTTAATGCGCTTATCACTTGAGAACCACTTATCCGATTTACGTGTTTTTATAAATTTATACATATGTTCTATATAATTCGATATAAACCTAGATAATGGGAAATAAGGTGAGATAATGGGAGATAAGTATATATAATAGGAGATAAGCAGAAATAATGGGAGATAAGCAGAAATAAGTCTAGGTGATGGAAGTTATGGTGAGATAATGGGAGATAAGGAGAAATAATGGGAGATAAGAGGAAATAATGGGAGATGAGCAGAGATAAGCCTAGATAATGGAAATTATGTAGAGATAATGCGAGATAAGGAGAAATAATGCGAGATAAGGGGAAATAATGGGAGATATTTTATTACGTTATGTAACATAAAAAATAAGTAGTGACGATCGTAGTGAATCAAGTCCACGCAAGCGGAGTCGCGGGCACGGCAAGTATGTATATATATATATATATATATATATATATATATATATATATATATATATATATATATACGAGGCATGTTTTTTAAGTAAGTACCGTTTTGGAATTAAAAAAAGACGTGCAAAGATATCGCTATAATTTTATTTTTACATGAAAGCCTGTACCTTAATCTACTTTTCTACATAATTTCCGTGAATATTGAGGCACTTGTCATAACGTGGCACCAGTTTTTGAATACCCTCCTCATAAAATTCTGCCGCCTGACTTGTTAACCACTGTATCACAAATGCGATACAAAACACTACGATAATATTGAGGAAAGCAGTCGCACAATGATGAAATTGTAAAGCGTCTGTTTTCTCTCACCTTTTCGTCCACTTTCTGCACCAAATCTTCATTAACGACCGAAGGACGCCCACTCCGTTCTTTATCATGCACATTTGTGCGGCCATCTTTAAATGCTCTCACCCATTTCCTTACCATTCCATCACTCATAATGTTTTGTCCGTAAACTTCACAGATCTCACGATGAATATCGATCGGTTTTACGCCTTTAGCACTAAGAAATCGTATAAACAGCCCGTACTTCACAATCGGCGGGACTCACGATTGTCGGAGGCATCTTAAACACTCAGTAAACAACGTATACAATGAAGAATCAGACTGTAATGGCGTCAGTGCGTAGACATGAGATGTAGGTTACCAGCGCGCATGCGCGGAACGCCGACCGTATCGCTGCGGCGGCGGAATCGCAAAACGGTACTTACTTAAAAAACATGCCTCGTATATATATATATATATATATATATATATATATATATATATATATATATATATATATATATATATATATTGTAATACTTGCGCACACTTTTCTTTGTATTATTTTTAAAAAATCGCGAAAAATCGCTGCCCCCCCACCCTTATCTCGAAAAGTACTGATCAAGAAATTTTGAAAAAATTCTGGAATATTCTCCAGGGGGGTAGATTGGACGAAAATTATCACGAGTGAATTACATTTAATAATTTATCTGGTATATAAAAAAAACAAAAATTTCAAGGTCATCAATTTTCAGTAAAGATTGTAAACAAACTTTGTTGAAAACTCATTTGGGGTGTGTTTTGTGAAGTCCCTGATCATTTTATACCACCGTAACAACATTTTTTATTTTGAAAGCAATCAACGTACGGAACACTAATTGTGCAAGTTCAACTTGCACTTGACCGGTTATTTTTTAAGGCGGACGAAATAAATTTAAAAAATAAGCCTGTTAAATGCACCTGTGAAACGTAAAGATTTTTCAAGATATTTTTAGGAACTATTAGATAAGCTCAGCTTTTGTATGTCATTAGGAGTGAAACTGAAAATTGACTTAAATTATCCCGTCAAACTAGACATCCAACTTTGGAAAAATTCCGATACAGTTAAAAACTTGCATAGGCCTTCAAATCATCATTTTAAATGGAATTTTAAGAGTCCCCATAAATCTACCCTGTGCTAAAGATTTTATTCAAGGTTAAAGTTGACAAAAATAGTATTTCAAGAAAATCCCTTAAACGGTGAGTTTATTCGTAAAAATACAGTCTGTAAAGTAAGAACGTGTCCGCGATACTTTATTTTTGGTAGATGCGATTCTAGCGATTCAACAAAAAATTGGTAGAGGGAACCTTTGTCTACGGTGCATTTTAGTAAAAGTATCAGTCGATTCCGAACTTTCAGCGAAATCACGTAAAATCCAAAATGAGTTACTTGTTTGCATGTGGTTCGACGCAGTCTTTCTTTGTTCCCATCCAAAGGGGCCTAAAATGACACATTCTGCGGCCTCTAAATATATTAAAAAGTCGGTGTCGTTTGTGAAGAAGTGGGCAAATCGTTTTAATGAGACGAAAAATGTCGACAGCTTGCCAAAACGTGGCTCAATAAGAAAAGTCAGTCCGAAAGTCGAAAAACGAATCGTGTCTTTGTTTTCACGGGACCTGAAATTGACGCTGCGTCAAGGAGCGGCGAAATTAAGAAAATCGGGTTTGAACGTGTCCCATGTGACTCTTCGACAACATCTTTGTGCTCATGTGAAGTTCTGAAGCATGTTGAAAAAAACCTTTGTTGGACGAAAATCACGTCGCGAAGCGGCTCGTTTGAGATCACGATAAGATACTAGAGTGGCCCTCACAATGGCCGGACGCCAAGCCTATTGAAAACGTTTCTTGTAAAAAGAAAGCTCAGAGGAAAGGATTTTGACTCAGTTGATATGCAGAAAATCCCGTCGACAGCATGCCTCGAAGATGCCAGGCGATTATTGATGCAAGGCGATTTGATAACTTACTAAGGCGATTGCGCTTATTAGTCCACCAAAGAATACATTGATGGCAAAACATGTTCTCGAAACACATTTTTTTCAAGAATACGAGCAGTCATGTTCTTACTTGACAGACTGTGGTTAAGATTTCTACACTTTTTTTCCTACGAATGATCGTTTGTGAGTTATCGCGATTTCAAAAATGGTAAAATTCGTATTTTTCGTAATATGCACCCTTATGTGGCAAATATACGTCACTAACATACTCACACACTTTTTAAAGCCTGGAAAAGCTGAAATAAGAACAAAAATATAGTCATCACAAAGTTTAATCTCCTATGCACAAAATATTTAAATTAATGGAAATGGAAAGTTGGGCTCTTCTCCGGACATTATTCTCGCTAATGGAATTTGTTTTCTTCTTGTCATGTACAGAGCTCCAAAAAAACTGATTCTATAGACTACTGCAGATATTTAATTTTATAAAGAGTACACGGCATAATAAAGTTGCACAATTATCGTGTCTTCCTCCAACATCTGCTTCTGCTGCTTATCAACATCTATATCTATATCTATATTAAGTCCAAGTATGGGTAGGTAACGAATGGTACCCTGAAGATTGGGGATGGGTATTAATTGACACCTGTTTGGAACCAATACAAACTCAGCTACCGCCTGCTCCAGAAAAACGGCTGAATACAATTTTTTCTAATTGCATCGAGAGTTGAAATTATAATTGTGGGTGTAAGAAAGTTGGACTATTTTGTTGAATAGTATGTGGGAATTTCTAAGGGCAGCCTTGCTCCAATATTGCATAAATACAACTGATGATGATGCTTATGATATCAGTGAAGAGATAGTAGATCCATGTTGTCTCTTAGAGCAATCCACGGAAATTCAGCAGCTAGAGGAAGAAGAAGAAGGCGAAAGAGAAGAAGAATTCAAAAACCCTTAAATCAGACTATTATATTTTTTTAAGTCAATAATAATTTCTTTCTGTTTGATAATTAATTTTAACACCATTGTTTTTTTTGATCAATAGAAATCTATTACTGTTTCATCAGATTAGCCTGTGGATTATATCTACAGGGGAACCCATGAAAAAAAATGCTCCAAGTACTAGAAGGTAGTGCAGATTAGGAAAAATATGACTTTTACAATTTTTGAAATCGATTACCAACGATCATTTGTAGGGAAAAAAGTGTAGAAATCTTTTTTTGTAGATAATAGAGCATAATCTAAAAATGTTATAACAACTGTTCTTTTACCCAGGACTGTGTTTCCTCTGCAGCACGTGTACTATGCCCATAAAAAAATAAACCTGTACTAAATTTGAAATCGATATTTCTTTTTGTTCGAGAATTATGTTAACAGAGGTACAAAAGACAGCCGAAAATGGGGGATTATATTTCTTGTGATCTATGGACCCTGAAAAGTGAAGAAATGCCAAAAATTCGGAGTCATTTTTTCACAAATTCAATACTCCAGTTTGATACTACTTAGACCTTAACTAGGTCCTGTTTAACGATTCTTGCCTGATTTTATTCGTTTTTTTCTACTTTTTGTAGTGATACAATGTTTGATTTAACAGTTATATATATATATATATATATATATATATATATATATATATATATATATATATATATATATATATATATATTATCATTGAAATTTTAAATCTAAACGAAAATTATCTTTTACCAACATTAGAAAGATTTAACGCGGAATATTAAAAAAATAGTTTTCATTTTACCAAATTGCGTCTTTCGTCAACATTTAAGATTACGAAATAAAATATGAATAAATCCGAAAAAAAAAAAGATTATTTAGAGCAGTCACAAACCAAAAAAAAAATTTTGACAAGCACATTTACACGTAGGTTCAAAAGTTTTTGGTCTAGCTACTTAAAACGCATTTTTTTGCAAAATTCGACTTTATTCATCAATATATTCTCCTTCAAGAGCGACACAATCAGTCCAACGCTTTTCTAACATTTCCATACTTTCTTGTAGGAGGATTTGTCTTTGCCTTCAAAATAGGCCTCAGTTTCGGCGATAACTTCTTCATTGGAGCCAAATCTCTTTTCCGCGAGCATTTTTTTTAGGTCTGCGAATAGATAATAGTCGGTGGGGACCAAATTTGGAGAATACGGTGGATGTGGAAGCAATTCGAACTTCAATTCATGCAATTTTGCCATCGTAACCATTGCTTTGTAACACGGTGCATTGTCTTGATGAAAGAGCACTTTTTTCTTCGTGATTTGGGGCCCTTTCTTTGCGATTTCTGCCTTCAAACGCACCAATAACTTTATATAATATTCGCTATTGATGGTTTTTCCTTTCTCAGCAAAATCGATGAAAATTATTTCATGCGCATTCCAAAATACACTGTTGTGTCTTTGGTCGCTTCGGGTTGCTTTCACCGGCTGCTGCCCACTTAACTGGCTGCTGATTTGATTCCGATGTGTAGTGATATATATCGCATGAAAAAATCCTTTTTATTGCACTTAAACGAGCCCAAACAGCGCTCAGAATCATCAACACGTTATTGTTTTTGGTCCAGTGTGATCCAAAACAATTGTGTGAATTTTTTTGATGTTTTCTAGTGTTACCACCTCATTTGGGCGTCCAGAGCGTTCAGCATCATTTGTATCTGTACGACCGCATTTAAATTCAGCATAACAGTAAATGATGAGTGTTTTTGCAGGGGCAGAGTCCCCGTAACAATTATCAAGCCATTACTTTGCTTGAACGGTATTTTTTTCCATAAAAAAACAGTGTTTAATCGACACACGAAATTTGATTTTTTCCGTTGTTTTGAAAATATCAAAAGTAGCGTCACTAAAACCACTGTAACTTGTGAACTAATCGTCGAAATGTTATGAAATTTTGACACTTATCGTTTAAAGGTTGGTATTTTCTAAAAATCATATGGATTTTTTGGAAAGGGCGACATCTATGTATCAGTCCAAAAACTTTTCTGCCTACGTGTTAGTTTAACTGTATGGAATGTTTGGAACATGATGGCAGGGTGGTGCAAGCTCAAATTGAGGGTATCAAAGAAGCAGAGATATTTTTATATGTTAATGCTCGTAAAACAAAAGTCGAAAATATTTAATAAATCAATTTTTTTATAAGGGGAGTAGTTCCGTACGGTGATTGCTGTTAAAATAAAAAATTTTGTTACGTAGGTGTAAAATAATCAGTGACTTCACAAAACACACCCTAAATGAGTTTTCAACAAAGCTTTTTTCCTATCTTTGTTGAAAACTGATGATCTTGAAAATTTTTTTTTTATATATACCAGAAGAATTATCAAAGGTAACCCACTCGTGATAATTTTTGTTTGATCTACACTACACTTTATGGAGAATATTCCAGAATTTTTTCAAAATTTTTTGATCAGTACTTCTCGAGATAAGGGAAGTGGTCCGATGTTTGGCGGTTTTTTAAAAATATTACGAAGAAAAACTTGCACAAATATTATATTTTATATATTTCTCAACTCATATTTTCACATGCTTTTATTAGACACCCCACTCGATGACCTGGTATTTTTTTCTCACACCCCCCAAAACTAACCCTTTAATTTAAAGTTTAATTTTCAAAACTACGAGGCTCTGTTTGGACTATCAATTCCTATATTTATGCCAAATTTCAACTTTCTATGTCAAATAGTCTCGGAGAAAATCGGATGTGACAGACAGACAGACAGACACAGAAGTGATCCCACGGGTCCATACGGAACACTAAAAGCACTAAATCATTTTAGGGTATGGTTACGCTGCTCTCCTGATAAAAAAGCAAAAATATTGATTTATTAAATTTTTTTTTTTTGCTTTTGTTTTACGAGCATTAAAAGTATCTATGCTTTTTTGATACTCTCAATTTGGGCTTGCACCACCCTGGCATCATGGTCCAAACATTCCAGACTTCCGAAAAAACACTGCTAAACTAGCGTGCTTGTCAAAATTTTTTTTTCGGTTTCTGACTGCTCTAAATACTCTATTTTTTTTTTTTTTTTCGGATTTACTCATATAATATAATACCTATTACCATAGTAGTAGCGGGGTTTTTTATGAGGATAATGTTATTTTAGTATATCCTCATTAAAACAATGTTGAACTGTGCAAAAACAAAAAGTTTCTATTTTTTACATGACCATGATGTAGGGATTAAAAATAATTCCAAAAAACAAACAGGTTTTATTACGTCTTAGAATAGCTAATTTTAAATATCTACAAGCTTGAGATACAAAAAAAAATAGTTGGTGCCAAAGCTTACATATTGTTATGATGTCATAGAGGTGTGGAATAAAGACGTCAATACTGGTAACTGTAGACATATAGAGTGTACAAAAAAAGAACTGAGACAACAAACAAAATCACACCAATTTTGAATGATTACTAAACACAAAATTATTAACATACCGAGGTGCGTGATATGTTAATGAGCAAATATTGACCTTGACAGTTTATACATTAGGTTTTTAAACAGCCAAATAACCATGGCAAACAAAATTTTAATTTTCCATTTCGATAGCAAATGTATTTGCAGAAATACAAGTTTAGTTCAGGTGAGTCCAATTAAAAATTTTCATTTTGCAATTTTTATAGTGCAAAAATAAATGGATATATGAGAAACTTAAACTACGATACGAAATCACTTCATCTAAATGTGAGCTACTGTATTTTTGGTACTCGTCTAAGCGAGCAGTGAAATTATTGCTTACTTCCGGATACCTCGTTGCAAAGATCGTTGTCATTTTTTGCCAGATATTTTATTTTGGTTATTCCAGAGAGCTAGGATTCTTATTCCAAACTTTAGTTTTGGGATAATCCTAAAAGGAAAAAGGTCATCGACGTCAAATATGTTTTTGAAGCGTGTTATATCCCCCTGACTATCTGGTTCTCTGGTTATAACCACTAAAATTTTGGAAAGCAGATGTGATGGTCGTCTCATTAATTAGCTCAACATCTGTAGAGTGCAATGTAGCACATTTCCGGACATATTTACGGTACTTGATCGTTTCCTTATTTACTTATTGGGAGGAGGTTGAGATTATCGAAAACCGACACTTAAATGCACTTTACGTTTGCATTACTTCTTGATGTCGTAAGGGGAAACGCTCCATAACAACTAAGTTTCAAAGGGCCGATATTACGCCCTATGCTCCCACTTTGTCCCTCCTTTGGCGTTCGTACAATAAACTAAATAAATTTGTCTTTTTGGGCACCTTGTTCAAAGACGAAAATATATTTTAAGAAGTATTTTCAGAGTTAATTTCCTTAAACCCAACCTTGAAATGAATCTTATATAAATATATATATATATATATATATATATATATATATATATATATATATATATATATATATATATATATATATATATATATATATATGTACAGTCCCTGGCCAAATTATTAGACGCACTGCAAGATTTCATGTAAAATATTAATTACCGAGTGATATTGTACCGTTTTATTATTTTAAATTGATATGTTTTTTATTTTTATATTATCCAATCAATTACCTATTTATTTAACATAAATAAAACAGCATTAATTTAGAAAAGCATAAGTTTATTAAGTTTTAAAGAAAAGTGAAATTAATGTTAGTAAAAGTCAATATTTAGTTGAGCCACCTTTAGCCGCTATCAAAGCTTTAATTCTGCGCGGCATGCTATCAATGCAAGATTGTACTGTCTCCTGCATTTGAGGATGATGATTCCACACATGAATAATCTTTTCTAGGAGTTGGGTTTTGTTGGTAATCACATGTTTAGCCACTTCTCTTTTCATCAGCTCCCACACATTTTCAATGGGGTTCATATCAGGGCTATTACCCGGCCAATCCAACAGAGGGATATTTTTTTTCTGCCAAAAAAGCTTTAACAGACCAAGCAGTGTGGCAGGGAGCTCCATCTTGCATGAAAGCGAATGGTTCCCCATTTGGAAACCATTCTCTGAGCTGCGGAATCAACCGATTTTGTAATACTTCTTTGTACTGATCTTGCCTCATTATTCCTTTGACGACGTACAGACGTCCAGTGCCCTTGCCGCTGATGACTGACCAAATCATCACTTTGGTGGGATGTTTAACCGTCGGGACGACACAATCAGGATGAAACTTTTCTCCATGACGACGACGCACATACTGAGCTTTATTCTTCAAAATTTCGAATGTGCTTTCGTCACTGAAGCAGACCTATCAAAAATAGGAAAAATATATAAACTTCCATGTTTATTTGCTTTATTTAACTGAAAATGATAATAATGTATCAATTATTGATTAAATTGCTGTATCTTACCGATCTCCAGAAGTCCACATCTTTGTCTTGCCATTGTTTGGCCCACTTCAGGCGCTTTGCTTTCATTGCAGCTGTTAACTTGGGCTTCCTGGCGGGGCGACAGGCCTTAAAATCTAATTCTTTCAATTTTCTCCGAACAGTGCGCTCAGAAGCATTTACGCTAGCATCCTGGAGTTGTGATTTTATTACCTTTGTGGTAGCAAATCTGTTTTCTACACAAATTTTCATCAAACATCTCTCTGACCGTGGAGTGAAAATTGGTTTTCTACCGCATCTTTTCTTTCTTTTCGGGCTTAATTTCTTCTCTGACTCAATTTTCTTTTTTATGCGTCGTGCACTAGCTTCAGAAACCTCCAATCTTCGTGATATTTCTCGGTTTGTAAATGTTTTCGCAATCACAAGGGCCTTCACTTCAGCTTTTTTACGTGGTGAAAGATCGCCTTTTCTACCCATAATGAAAATAGTCCAATTACTTTTTTAAAACACTGCATACAAAATAAACTAATAACTGAATAGTATAAAACTGTTAAACAAACAATCACAGTCCATAAAGCCACAGAAACACGTCCGTACCTGACTCGATTCCGATCGCGACTGATACAGGTTTGTAGTTGTTTACGTTCATGTATCACTTTGTCAACACAGTGTTGCCATATGTTAAAAATAAATACAAATATGTAGTCTACAACAATTCTTTTAAATAAAAATCAATAATATTGTAGTTTAAATATACCATTATTGCATAAAAACTCTTAAGAAACATAAAATTACTAAAAAAAATACAGTGCGTCTAATAATTTGGCCAGGGACTGTATATATATATATATATATATATATATATATATATATATATATATATATATATATGTATTTTTAATGAAAGAAATTACTATAATCGAGAGTTATGATGTTTGAATTATTGTACAATGATCATCCGTCTTTTAAACCATATGCATCTAGAAAAACCCTTACCATTGCAGCCGTTTCCCGAGTAATCGACCTAGGTACTAAGTATGCTGTACCGAGCAGAAAAAGAATTTCTGTTACTTAGAAAGCCTATGTCATTAGAAATTATTCTTAGGTTATTTTTATCTCCAATTTACTTTACAGGGTTGAATTATTGCAACTCTGTCCTTGCCAGGTAATTTCCTATATTTTCAGTTGGTTTCTCAAACATCCGGCAATCCTTCCAATTGAATATTCAGTTTTAATATTCATCAACATCAAATATTAATATAAAATACACCGTATCCCGAAATTAAGATAGCAGGAACCCGCCATTTGTTGGTATTATTTAAAACTCCAGATATTTGTCATTGATTTCGCTGTTAGTGATATTGGTTAAGCCCAGTGGCGTAGCCTGCTTCAAGTGTTGGGGGGCATATATACAAAGGTGTCAAACAACAATCGGGGAGCGAAATCCTTTGATGAAAACCACACAGTAAACTAAAAATCGATGATCGGGGTGGGACGAGAGATTCTTTACAAAAAAGAACCCCAACCTACTATAAAACTTTAAAAACTTACACTCATTTTAAAAATTGATTATGGGTTGGTGAGCATTCTTTTCTAAAAAGAATCCCCAATAAAAAAAGTTATAGAGCATGGTCACTAGGAGCAACGTTGAGAGAATTACAAGCGAAGGATAACACGGAATCCTGTTTCATTCATATAATGAATTTAGGTTATTTTGTATTTATAGTTGTACACTTGGTATAAGATATTATTATAAAAAGATGTATGAATTTTAATTTTAATCTTTCATTCATCACATCTAACTTGTAAAGCGTGGGTTCTGTAAACATGTTTATAAAAAAAAATGTTATAGTTCATTTAATAAAATAGTCGTCAGATGAAAGTTTAATGCTTAATGAAAACTCGATTAATATTTAGATCATTTGGATTGTTGGAGGGTTTATGTTATTTTACTTTGTTTCAAATATGTGTTTTATTTGTGTTTCAATTTATAAATGTACTAGCCGTGCCCGCGGCTCCGCTCGTGTGAACTTGATTCACCTTTATCGTCACTGCTTATTCGTTATGTTTATATTATTATATAGCTCAAGGGGCCTTAGAGGCCCATGGCTTGGTTGCATACTTGTCTCCACTTCTTTTTGTCTCCTGTTAGCTTTTCCCAGTGCAGGATTCCCATCAAATCCGTATCTTGCTTTACTGCCTGAATCCATGTAGATCGAGTCTACCCTTGCCTCTTCTTCCAACCACTCCTCTTATTGGGGCTTGCTTTGCCTGTCTTTCCTCCTTCATCTTTGCCACGTGTCCCAACCATCCTAATCGCTGGCTTATTATGATTTGGCTTATAAGGGGTTTCGTATATAGGCATTTTAATTCGTAGTTTGTTCTTCTTCTCCACAGTCCCTCTTCTTTCCTTCCTCCGAAGATTTTTATCAAAGCTTTCCTTTCCCACACCTCCAACGTCTCCTTTTCTCTTGCATTCAGTTTCCACGTTTCGCATCTATATGTCACCGTGGGTCTGACAACTGTCGTATATATTCTTTCTTTTACTTTTCTTGATACATTCTTTAATTTCAATATTGGATTCATTCCCCCAAACATCTCTGTCCTTTCGCTATTCTTTCTTGTATCTCCGTCCTTTCTTGTCCACTCTATGTTATTGTTACTCCCAGATAATTAAATTTGTCTACTTTTTCAAACATACATCTTTTTCCTAAGTTGTTTATTATATCTAAACTTTTGTAGTTTTAATATCCTTCTTCTTTGTAATTTCCATGTATTTTGTTTTTTCCTCATTTATCTTTAGTCCTCTCATCCTTCCCCTTTCTTCTAACCTACTTATGGCTTTTTTGAGGTTCTCTTTTGCTCTTGCAATCACTGCTACATCATCCGCATAGGCCAAGCATTGGCAGGACTCCCGGATTATCTTCTCTAGTACCAAATTAAATAGACATGTCGACACTGGTTTCCCCTGTCTTAATCGTCTCTTCACCTTAAACTTGTTTGATACTTTGCCCTCAACCAACACTCTATTTTCTGTGTCATTCAGGCTCATTCTCACCATGCGAATCAATTTACTTGGAATTTTTAGTTCTTCCATTATCTTGTAGAGTCCTTCTCTATTTACAGAGTCATATGCTTCTCTGAAATCCACAAAGACCAAGTGTAGTGCCAAATTTTGTTTTAAGCTATTATCTTGGATTTGCTTAATCGAAAATATCTGGTTTGTAACCGATCTATTTTTCCTGAATCCACACTGGTACTCTCCCAGAATAGACTCGGCTTTCTCTGCTAGTCTGTTTTTGATAGACAACACTACTATCTTGTACACGACATCCAGTAAGGCTATTGGTCTATAATTAGCACATATAGTTTTTTCCCCTTTTTTGTATATTGGACAAATGAGCGACTCTCTACAGCTCACTGGCATCTTTTCTGTTTCCCATATTTCTTGCACCAACCGGCATATTTCATTTTCCAGATCTACTCCTCCAGCTTTTATCAGTTCTACAATTTTCACCCGGGGCCTTATTTTTATTGGGTTCTGAGTATTTCTCTTATTTCTTCTTTGCAGGGTTTATTTGTCGCCTCCTGCCTTTCAGTTAATTTTGCTTCCTATTTCTCATTCAACTTCTCATTTTCATCTCCATTTAATGTCTCTTTAAAGTATTCCGCCCATCTATTCAGTCTTTCTGCGAAGCTTGCTGCTAAACTATTCCCTTTGTATTTTATAATAAAAAAACACGTAAATCGGATAAGTGGTTCTTGAGTGCTAAGCGCAGTAATAGATAGACAGACAGGCAGAGAGATGTACGTATATATTATAGGTTTTTTTTTGACATATATTAAATTAAGAATTAAAAAAAATCTCGTAAATCCGATGAGTGGTTCTCGAATGATAAGCACACTAACGGACAGACAGACAGAGAGACGTTGCGTTTTATATATATTATATAGATTATTATTATTATTATTATATAACCTCTTCAGAGAATATATGTATGAATTTAAAAAATCACGTAAGTGGTTCTTGAGGGATAAGCGCACTAACGGACAGACAGAGAGACGTTGCATTTTACATATATTATAGATATAGATTATTATTATTACTATATAACCTGGCCAAAGAATATATGTATGAATTTTAAAAAAAGACACGTAAATCGGATAAGTGATTCTCGCCTGATAAACGCACTAATGGACAGACAGACAGACAGAGAGACATTGCTTTTTATATATATTATAGATTATAGATTATAGATATTCTCTGCTACATAATATTGTTCCAAATTTAATGGTTTAGGCTGTGTACTGCAAGGGAACGCGCTAACGGCAAACTTTTTTCCGACTTCATTCACTATTAACGTCACTGCTCATTTCCTATGCTACCTATCGTAATAAAATATAGCCTATAACCTGGCCAGAGAACATATGTATGTTTTAAAAAAAAAGTACGTCAATCGGATAAGTGGTTCTCCAGTGATAAGCGCACTAACGGACAGACAGACAGACAGACAGAGAGACGTTGCATTTTATATATTATAAATGTATTATAACATCTGACGAAACCTTGTTTTAGCATTATCATCCAGAACCAATGCAGTGGACAGAAAGGCGAGACAAGCCACCTCGCAAAGTTTCAACGAATGTGTCTGTTAAGTAAGAACGTGTCCGCGATAATTCATTTTTGGTAGATGCGATTCTAGCGATTCAACAAAAAATCGGTAAAGTGTATCAGTCGATTCCGAACTTTCGTCGAAATCACGTAAAATCCAAAATGAGTCACTTGTTTGTGCGTGGGTTCGAGGCAGTCTTTCTTTTTTCCCAACCAAAGGGGAATAAAATGATTCATTCTGCAGCTGCTAAATATATTAAAAAGTCGGTGTCATTTGTGAAGAAGTGGATAAATTATTTTAACGAAACGAAAAATATCGACGACTTTCCAAAACGTGGCTCGGTAGGCAAAGTCACTCCGAAAGTCGAAAAACGAATCGCGTCTTTGTTTTTACGGGACCCAAAATTGACGCTGCGTCAACGACCTGCAAAATTAAGAAAATGGGGTTTGAATATGTCCCATGAGACCATTCGACAACATCTTCGTGCTCGTGATGTCAAATATCGAAGCACGTTGAAGAAACCTTTGCTGGACGAAAATCACGTCGCAAAGCTGCTCGCTGGGCCCACGGTAAGATACTAAAGTTGTCCTCACAATCGCCGGACGCTAACCCTATTGAAAACGTTTGGTCCCTTGTAAAGAGAAAGCTTAGAGTAAAGACTCTGAGGACTTTGACTCAGTTATCTCGCGAGATTCGAAAAATTTGGAGATCATTGCAGAAAATCTTATCGACAGCATGCCTCGAAGAAGCCATGCGATTATTGATGCACGATTGGACAACTTACTAAGATAATTGTGCCGTTGTTAGCACACCAAAGAATACATTGATGGCAAAAAATGTTCTTGAAACACATTTTTTTTAAGAATACAAGCGGTCACGTTCTTACTTGACAGACTGTATAATCACTAGTTTTTGAATACAAAAGAAATTATTCTTTTTAATTATCTGCCAAAGAACAGTGTAATGACAAACAATTAACGTGCGTCATTAATTAGCAGAGTTCTCGAGGCTACAAAAGAGAAACGGCTTGGATAAGTTAGCAGAAATATTTTGCTCATCTAAGACCACGTTCCCGTTCACAAAGTTCATTTGAAGAATTTATCATCCACCCTATAGGCATGGCCTAGCACTCAGTAACTTCTATATGAAAGAAACTAACCTTAATACTTGGTAACTTAAACACAAAAGTAGAGAAACCGCAAATGATCATCACCTGCAAGTAGTTGGAGGAATGTACGGTTTAGGAGTCCGGAACGAACGGGCCGAGCGACTCGTCCAATTCTGTATAAACAACAACTTTACTTTAGTAAACACCACATTCAGGCAACACAAAAGACGATTATAAACGTGGACTTCACCTTGAGGAAATTATAAAAATCAAATCGATTACATAATGATATAAAAAAGGTGGCGCTCTTCCATTTGGAATGCTAAAATTTTCTCATAAGCAGATTGTATCTCTACTTATGGCCGAACTAACCTGTAAATTTAAGAACATAAAAATGATTAAAAATAACAAACTTCCACAAGTTATTTCCAACAGATTTTCACGTCACAATTTTAAATATACTGCACGAGGAATATCTTTCTACAAATACGATGAATGTAAATGAGCTTTGGACTAATTTGAAAATAGCCGTAACTACCCTGACAACAGAAAACAATCAACATCAACCAATAAATAACAACTGTAAATCGCAAAAGAAACATTGGAGCTTGTCGAAGAGCGAAGAATAATGAGAGCGAAGGGAATTAGAACAGAAGAATATCGAGAATTAAGCAGAAAAATACAAACAAGTTGAAGAAGAGACAAAAACCTGTATACCAATAAATTATGTGAAGAAATCCAACGACACTCTGATAGTACCAACTCTAAAGACTTATCATCAGAACACTGACAAAAAATTTTAAACCAACAACAGTTGCTGGTGGGATGATAGAAGAAATTGCGGAAGCATGGAAGAAATATTGTCAAAAACAATATGTAAACAAAGAAAACAGACTACTGGAAAATAGTAATGTCTGCAACAGTTGAAAAATAAAGAGAGGACTACGTTCCTGTAGTACTTTCTCTAGTATCAAGTGGAAGCATCTTTGGGTTATATTATACATATACTCTGAAGAATATAGAATCGAGAAGGGTGTTAGAGAGTATTCTATCTTCGATATTCTATAACATCTACAGTAAATACGTAATGCGGATAGTTCTGGATAAATGACATGGTGGAATATCTATAGATGGCAAAAATTTTGTAATCTGGGATTTACGGACGATATAATATTATTAACATTAAAAGTACAGAAAACAGAGCAAATATTGCGAAGATCAGAACAGGATGGCCAGGAATATGGACTTATAATTAACTATAAAAAATCAGGAATAATGGTTATAGATTGCACAGGTAAGGTAGTTCAATTATTTATCTATATAGAAGCAGTAATGCATGGAAACGGCGGTACAGAATATGAAATCAGACGCCGTATTCAACTTGATCGAACTGCAATGTCACAATTGACAAACATCTGAAGGGACAGAAATACAATAAAAATTAAACTTGTTAACACACGTGTATACTCAGTCTTCGGATATGCTTCTGAGACACGGGTCATTCGACAAAACAGATCGAAGGCATTGAGGGATTTGAGATGTGGTACTGGGGTCGAATACTTCGAATATCTTGGACGGCTAAAAGAATCAATGCTTTTTTTCTGCAAGGAATCCAGCCAACCCAGAGACTATCTAGTATGACATCAAAGATTTAGATTCTTCGGCCACGTCATGTGTACCGACAACATAGAAAGACTTGTAATTCATGGAACGACAGAAGGGAAGATCACCCACTAGATGGACAGATGTCACAAAATTATTGAACACAAACTTAGAAAGCTCCCTCAAAATAATCAAGACAGATCCCGATGGAGTAATGCAATTAAAGACAAATTAATCAACAAGAAATCAATCATGAGTAGCACTGAAATCACGTCGATTACGAAGTTGGTACATTGAAATTAATTTAGAATGTCATTACTTATTACTTAGGAAAGCTCAAATAAGTTAGTTCATTTCCAAAATAGTCATCGGAACATATAAACCACTAAAACACACACAACCAAACGAGCAAATAAAGCAACAATAGACTTTCCAAATCAGTAAGTTTTATGAAACGGTTAATAAAAATTCAATATAAATTAGCCCGAAAACCTGATAAAGCGACGATATTGAGCCTGCCAGCCGCCACTGCCTTTCGAAATATTTCAACATTTCAGCAGTTTTCTCTGAAAAAAAACTGAAAGGAATTCAGGCGAGGTATGTTATTTACATGAATAGTTCCCATTGGAATGCGCGCATGTCCCGCTCTATCCTATTGAACTTTAAAAACTGCAGGTAAATACGAGATTCCGTGACTCAGTTTTTGTTTGGCAGTCTTTCAGCGAAGAAGGGATTTTTTCAGTGAGGTGTTTCAGTTATTTCGCAACGATTGTGTCAGAGTTGAAGGCTGAAATCAAAGGTCCGATTAACAATCGTTTTAATTTTTTAGTACCTGACGACGTAATACTAATTTAAATTTTTTGTTGGGCGTCATTAACAACAATTTTTATACTTTAGTACAGTATTTATAGAGTTTGTTAACTTGTTAAGGGTTTACAGACATTTACAGAGCAAAATTTAGATTTTTGTCTGTCAATTTTGATTAGAAAAATGGAGTTAGCAGAAATTATGGGTTCTAAAGAATGTGATCAACAGGTCTTCAAGGAAAACCCGGTTCAGGAAATATTAAATGAAAGTTTTAATGAGGACAATAACACAAGGTAAATTGCTTTACTTAGTTAAGTTTTCTATATTTTCTGAGAATTTATCATAATTTTTATATATATGGTAGCTGTATAGTAGAGCAACTTTTTCTTATTTAAGGGGGTTTCTCGGTGTAACGGATAAAATTTGAAGCTTATTTCAGGATTTCTTTTTCTAACAAAATGAAATACAATCTTTTCAATTTTTTTCTATATATTATTATTGTCATCTTAAACTACACAAAAGTTTTTTTTAGTTTATTTAATAATATTTTATTCATGTTGTTTGCGGTCAAAGTGATCTCCTCAAAAAAAAGGTGGGACGGTGGTGGGAAGCACATCTCCATTTATAATGATCCCTAACAAAATATCCAAATTAATTATTATTCAATAAACATATCTCTATCGGGTTACCTAGGATTAGACATTTATGTTAACAAAAAATAAAATGGCAGACTTGTAAAAAAAAAATTTCAAAAATCGTGTTTATTTTCGTTCAATATCAAGAAATAAATTAAGAAATTATTAATAAAAATAATTGATTCCACGTGATCGGATAACTAATTATATGTAGAACAACGTGTACAAATTTTAGCCCGATCGGATAGATAGAATTTTGTCTCTGCTTCCCACGAGCCGAAAAAAAAGTGGTTTCGACAAAAACAAGTTTAAAGTTTTGAAACTGATTTTTTTTAGAAAACTTATACTAATCAGCTGTGCATGCTGCATACAGTATACCTTCCATTTCTTCAAAGGTTTCATTTTCAGCGCGGGTATAAGGGTACCGAAGGAACAATACAGCAACAATGACTCGTTCTCTTCTTTATGCTATAATTTAGAATTTCGGTCTGAAATTTTTACAGTATACTCTCGATATATTTTACTTTAGAAATATGTAAGGAAAAAATGTATTTTTTTAAACCGTCACACCGAGAAACCCCCTTAAGTAATGCAAATAGAAAAGGATTGGTTACAAACGGTGGATCCATCGCGAATGTGGCAAATAGCAGTTTTATAACAAAAAAAAAATCATTTTTAAAATTTCAAAATCAGTATCAATTAAAATAAAAAATTAAATTATTATTTCAACTTTTTTCAATTTATGATACATATTTCTTAGACAAGTAAAAAATTAATTTATGCCAAAAAATTATTTTATAAACAGCACGTCACATCACCTACAGGTTTGCGAAAGTGTCAAATTATCTTTACAAATGCCTACAAACCTATTTTTAGCGGACTTTAAAAGAGGAGGTTCAAAAATACGTATATATGTATATTTTTCAAATTGATGTAATATTTAGGTATATTAGTTTATTTATTTATTATTTAAGCTTCCGAATCGACAAACCAAATTTTGCGAAGTCTTTAAATATCTACAAAATTGTTGGGCCGATTTAAATAAGTCGTTTTGATGTGGATCATGTTACAATAGAGGTTTTTACGGATGGTGGAATGTAATACATTAAAATTCCGGGTTTCAATCCGTTCGTCTAACAAAGAATTTGCTTGCTACTGCTACTGTTCGATACTGTAAACTTGCTGCTGCCGCTCGAAGCTAACTGAAGCTGAAGCAGTTAGCTTCGAGCGGCAGCAGCAGCAATATCACAGTATCGAGCAGCAGCAGCACGAGCACTTACAAATGCCAAATGAGATTTTGGCGAAAAGTCGTGCAAATTCATTGTTAGACGAACGGATTGAAACCTGGAATGTATAATATATATATATATATATATATATATATATATATATATATATATATATATATATATATATATATATATACATATTTTTCTCGGGTACTTAGGTTCTTTTGGAAAACACAAACTAGTTTATTTGACGTTTCGCCTTATTTTTTTTGGGCATTTTCAAAAAATTCTTTATTTTTTAATATTCATTCTAAAATTAGAAAACACAAGGTTAAAATCTTTTAAGTCAAATTACACTTTTTAAAAAACATATAGCATTTTTATGCTTACTCGGACATTTAAAATATTACACCATCACAAAAATATAAAACAATTTACTAACGTGTATATACCCTGAAAGTCAACTATTTGTGTGTTTGTGAATTTCAAATTCTGTATTTCTTTCAGCATTTTTTACTGATTTTTTTTAAAATTTTATTATCTATAATGGGTGTCTTAACGAAAAAACTATTATTGATGTTAAGTATATATACCATTTTGTATTATTAAGAGGATATGCATGCCAGCATGTTTATTTTTTAATTAAATTTGTGTAGATATGACTGATTCCTTTTATGTCAGTCCTATCGTTCACAGGGTTTTCATCTTTTTTTATTTCAATCATCTCTTTGATTTGTAGCTTGGCATAATTCCGCTCTTTGCAGAGGACCTTGGTTTCATTGAATTTAAAGTCATGTTTTTCTTCTGCTTCGTGTTTACTAAGGGCAGTGGAAGCATTCCTAGTATATTTGTGTCCATTCAGTCTGTTTTTTAGTAACTGAGAAGTCATGCCAATATATTTCTTCGGACAATTCGCACACGGTATTGCATACACAACATTAGATTCATTCATTGTGGGGATATGGCTTTTTAAGTTTGTAAATAATGAACTTAGTTTATTTTGAGTTTTATGGCAAACTATAATGTTATATTTTTTTCAAGACCCATTTCAGCTTCTCAGAAAGTTCTTTTGTATAAGGAAGTGGTAAAAATTTATCACAGTTTTGTTTACTATTTTTGGTGTTGTTTTTTGAGTTATTATAAAACTTGTATATTCTCTTTTTTATTGTTCGATTGATGTCATTCTCTTTAAAATTGTTTTGTATTAAGACAGTTTTTACTTTTTTTAGCGCGTCTGGTCTTAGTTCAGGGGAAGTCAATTTTATTGCTCGGTCTGTTAGGCCCACTATAACGCTGATTTTCTGGGACATTGCATGACTAGAGTGAAAATTCAAATATCTCCCTGACCAAGAAGGTTTTGTGTACCACTCTGTAAGGATTTTATCTTGCTTTCTGATAAGAGTCAGGTCTAGAAAATTTATTTTACCATCCTTTTCAATTTCTGATTTAAATTGTATTTTGTTTGTGGAAGCTATTAAATTTGTATAGAATTTCGGTAATTTTATCATTTTGGGCTGCTAATAATTGTTTTTCAAGAGATTCGTAGATGATTGTTTATTAGCAGCCCAAAATGATAAAATTACCGAAATTCTATACAAATTTAATAGCTTCCACAAAAAATTACAATTTACATCAGAAATTGAAAAGGATGGTAAAATAAATTTTCTAGACCTGACTCTTATCAGAAAGCAAGATAAAATCCTTACAGAGTGGTACACAAAACCTTCTTGGTCAGGGAGATATTTGAATTTTCACTCTAGTCATGCAATGTCCCAGAAAATCAGCGTTATAGTGGGCCTAACAGACCGAGCAATAAAATTGACTTCCCCTGAACTAAGACCAGACGCGCTAAAAAAAGTAAAAACTGTCTTAATACAAAACAATTTTTAAAGAGAATGACATCAATCGAACAATAAAAAAGAGAATATACAAGTTTTATAATAACTCAAAAAACAACACCAAAAATAGTAAACAAAACTGTGATAAATTTTTACCACTTCCTTATACAAAAGAACTTTCTGAGAAGCTGAAATGGGTCTTGAAAAAATATAACATTATAGTTTGCCATAAAACTCAAAATAAACTAAGTTCATTATTTACAAACTTAAAAAGCCATATCCCCACAATGAATGAATCTAATGTTGTGTATGCAATACCGTGTGCGAATTGTCCGAAGAAATATATTGGCATGACTTCTCAGTTACTAAAAAACAGACTGAATGGACACAAATATACTAGGAATGCTTCCATTGCCCTTAGTAAACACGAAGCAGAAGAAAAAACATGACATTAAATTCAATGAAACCAAGGTCCTCTGCAAAGAGCGGAATTATGCCAAGCTACAAATCAAAGAGATGATTGAAATAAAAAAAGATGAAAACACTGTGAACGATACGACTGACATAAGAGGAATCAGTCATATCTACACAAATTTAATTAAAAAATAAACATGCTGGCATGCATATCCTCTTAATAATACAAAATGGTATATATACTTAACATCAATAATAGTTTTTTCGTTAAGACACCCATTATAGATAATAAAATTTTAAAAAAAATCAGTAAAAAATGCTGAAAGAAATACAGAATTTGAAATTCACAAACACACAAATAGTTGACTTTCAGGGTATATACACGTTAGTAAATTGTTTTATATTTTTGTTATGGTGTAATATTTTAAATGTCCGAGTAAGCATAAAAATGCTATATGTTTTTTAAAAAGTGTAATTTGACTTTAAAGATTTTAACCTTGTGTTTTCTAATTTTAGAATGAATATTAAAAAATAAAGAATTTTTGAAAATGCCCAAAAAAAATAAGGCGAAACGTCAAATAAACTAGTTTGTGTTTTTCCAAAAGAACCTAAGTACCCGAGAAAAAACCAATCAAGTTTATATATATATACATATATATATATATATATATATATATATATATATATATACATATTAAAAAACATTTTAATTAGCTAACTCTGACTACTCATCAGTATCAATATCTCGAAATCTAACGATTTTCACTATATTGATACAGCTCTTCATTCTTTTGTTTGCGCCTCAAAATATATATATATATATATATATATATATATATATATATATATATATATATATATATATATATATATATATATATACATACATACCCCGTTGTCAGCCACCGTAACGTTTTTTTTTTTTTGCGCAAACAAAAGAATGAAGAGCTGTATCAATATAGTGAAAATCGTTAGATTTCGAGATATTGATACTGATGAGTAGTCAGAGTTAGCTAATTAAAATGTTTTTACTTATATGGATATATATATATATATATATATATATATATATATATATATATATATATATACATATATATGTATACATATATATATATATATATATATATATATATACATATATATATATATATATATATATATATATATATATATAAGTATATATATATAAATATGTATATATATATGTATATATATATACATATTTATATATATATATATATATATATATATATATATATATATATATATGTATATATATATACATATATTTATATATATATATATATATATATATATATATATATATATATATATACATATATTTATATATATATATATATATATATATATATATATATATATATATATATATATATATATATATATATATATATATATATATATATATATATATATATATATATATATACATATATATATATATATATATATATATATATATATATATATATATATATATATATATATATATATATATATATATAAAGCCAGAGCCAAAAGGCAGAGGGCATTTTTTTAAGGAGAGTAGAGAGATCACCAAAATCGGAGCTGCTTATAGAGGGGAGAGCTCTAATCGACAAGCTGAGCGCGTCAAGCAATAAGCGTTGAAAAAAAGACACTCTGGCACGTGAACTCAAAGAATTTCAACCCCTCCCAACTCAGTAAACTAAAAATCGACGACCGGATGATGATTAGTTTTCACAACAAAGAACCACCTAATGCGATGGAATTTAAAACCTTACATTTAATTTAAAAAACCTCCAATAAAAATATTATATTTTTTTTAAGGCCCGTTATTTTCTATATTTATCTAAGCGGGGGGCGTATATTCATTTCGCTTGGCCATGCCATTACGCAGGCAAATACACAAAATATGTTAAGTACTCCCTTTTAAAATCCAACTTTAACGCATCATCGAAAACGATATCGCCCAAAAATTCTAGTAGGTTCTAATCCTACTTAGAGTATGATATTTATACCAAATTCGATGTCGAAGTATCACGTCATTATGATTCCCTCCGATCAACTTAAATCGCAGTTATTCCGTAATTGTAGCAGCATTTAAACTAACATTAACAATACTTTAGAATTAACAGAAAAGATTTCTTGCAACAGAGAGATTTTGCGACGCTTATTTTGTTAGGCCACTGTTTTTATCTTTATTTCAAGCATGAACCCACCGTTTGGAGCTTGTGCAGTAGTAAATCGCACAAATTAAATGTAAGCATGCACGATTTCCATTATTTAGGAACTTATAACAGAAGCTATTTGAAGTTCGTTATTCTTATCACTATAATGGTAGGGCCTGTTTTTTTTCCTACTTAGGAATACAAACCACTAATAAAATACAGTAAAATTGAATTGAGAATCTTTTATTGCAAATAACGCTCATACCAGTTAATTCGTGTTCAGATTATGTTGGGATTTTGCAATCACTGGCACAGTGGTGTATAGCGCTAATTTCAAATGAAATTTTATTTATCGTACATTCGTATTACCTTGGAAATATTAAAGGAAGTGATAGAAACCTGCTAGACACAACTTTAATTTGGTAACTCGTGTTGACCCATCAAATATTAATAACTGGTGTGCTTAACCATGAAATGAATGAAAAAATCCCCCAAGTTTATAGGAGATGAAAACTAACCTAACCTTGCAATTCCTTTGCGTTATTACGGCGTATGCTTGCGATAACGATAAGGACAAAGGCATGTGAAAAATAAGCGATGCAAAATGTCTCTATTGATATTATTCTAAAAAGGTTGAATAATTATTCGCAGTCTTTAAAACATTAAAAGTAACAAACTTTTGCTGCCCTAAATACTACTTAATTAGTTAACGGTCTAAATATTTTCTTCCACACCCTAATTATTGATCTAAATGCTTATCTAGCCGAGTTTATCTGAATATTAATTCCATACGTGACTATTTATACAGAAATATTGTGTAGGTGGTTGGTTACATGTTTTTAATTTGATGGTTTTATTATTGTATTTGTAAATTACAGAATGATTTTTGATAATTCGTAATTTATTATATAAATTATCATTATATAAACCGACTTATACTTCGGAATTGATGTTGACAAGTCCTCGTCATCGAATTGTCTTCTCTACCTACTAGACTATCATCTTTAAATATGATGTTTAGTTTACTTTGCTTTTAACTAATTACGTTTTGTCAAATTACCCTTTCCCGGACTATTGCTCTTGTCAAATTTTCTTTCGTTCGCTTGTTTTCTTCACAAAACTGATTTCAGTTTTCTTCATTGAATTGTCTTCTATCGTAATATCTCATCTATCTCTTTTATCTAAGAACCTTCACCAAATTTTCTTTATTTTAATTATCTTAGCCAAATAACTCTAATTCATTAAGTTCAGTTGCGTAGATGCGCCGATGGACACAAAGGGTACTTGGTTAAAAAAAATAAACACTATGCGTGAAGCTGCTTATAGAGGGTGGAGTGCCAACCGGGGGCGGAACCTCTTGCGCTGGAACTCTAAAAACGTAGATCGTTCCCAACATCGTAAACTCAAAATCGATTACAGGAAGGGGGAGGGGATCACAGAAAAAGAATCCTTTTTTACAGTGTAATTAAACTCAAACTACTAAAAACTTAAACCCAATTTAAAAAGCGATTACCGACGATGGAGATTTTTCATCAAAAAAACTTTTTCATATCAAGAAATTCAAAGGCTTCCTCCGCTAAAACAGCTCTGTTTCTGAAAGAGCTCTACATACATACGGGTGAAGGAAGGGGACATATGACCACCCTAGACCCACCTTAACTACAATACAAACTAAGTTATTTTTTGCGAAAATATCCTCTTTCCTAACCTGTGTCCTTGCCCAATAGGTAATTTAAATCCTCTTTTAAAAGTGCACTCAGAGGTCTAAATGATTATCTTCTCAATATCAGCTATTGGTTAATTAAAAAAAAACGACAAGTTGGACTTGCACAATTAGTGTTCCGTACGGTGATTACTTTTAAAATAAAATAAAATCCTTACCTAGGCTAGAATAGAGAAGTTCATCTAGCCTTCATAGACATAAGAAAGGCCTATGACTCAGTACCAAGACAAAGATTATGGAACGCAATGAAAGAAATAGGCATTGACAAAGAACTAATATACGCAGTAAAAGCTCTACGAAAACAACACAGTGAACATAAAAATAGGATATAAAATAGGGAAGAGACCCCAAACATCAAAAGGCCTATTACAAGGATGCTCTACATCCCCACACTATTCAAAATATACCTCGAACAAACATTAAAAAAATGGAAGCAAAAATGTAGTGGAATGGTAGTCCCAATACGAGAAGATTACTTATATACTCTAAGTTTCGCAGACGACCAAGTAATCATAGCGCAAGATGAGGAAGACCTCAGTTATATGGTAAGAAAACTGAAAGAAGAATACACTAAAGCAGGATTAGCAATAAACTTTGATAAAACGGGATATCTAACAACAAAGGAGGGAAACGTGGAGAATCTAGAAGTCGATAACGAAACAATAATCAAAGGAACCGATAGATTTAAATATTTAGGAACAATCATTTCAAATTTAAGATTAAAGCTAGATTGGGACAAGCGCGGACATGCATAAGACAATTAAATTCGATCCTGTGGGACAAGCACATTACAAAGAGAAACAAAACACGCATATACAATTCAATAATACAAAGCATAATGACATACGGGTCAGAAACATGGACGATCAACAAAAGAAATAAATCTAAAATTAACGCGGTAGAGATGGAGTATTGGAGAAGATGTTGTAGAGTGACACGTATGGAGAGAATAACAAATGAAGAAATAAGAAGCAGAATGAACATCAAAGAGAACGCAATAAACACCATTGAAGAAAAACGATTAAAATGGTATGGACATATTAAGACGGAGCCACGATAATAGGTGGATAAAGAAAATAACGGAGTGGAGCCCTATAGGGAGAAGAAAAAGAGGAAGACCCAGACGATCATGGAGAGACGATGTGGACGAGGCTATGGAGGACAGGGGTCTAACAGATGGAGACTGGGAAGATAGAAACGGATGAAATCAAAGGCTGAAAGAAGGAAGACAGCGTCAGCTGTAGAAAATCCTTATATATATATATATATATATATATATATACATATACATATATATATATATATATATATATATATATATATATATATATATATATATATATATATATATATATATACCTAGACCTAGGCTAGTTAATTAGGACCTTGACATGTATATATCTTAGGACCCAATATGTATTTTCAGGTTTATCTTAGTCAATAATGTATTAGGCTCTTAACTACCTAAGAGCCAATAAATGAATCTAGCTCAATCTCAAGTTTAAAACAAATATTTACTACCTAAATATTTGTTTAATTATAAACAAATAAAACAAAATTATTTTGTCTCAGTACCTATTCGTTAGTTCAGGTTAGTTCAGTTAGTCACCAGTCATTATGGAAATTTATTTTATCTGTGATTGGCCAAATACAATAATGTACTGAAAAGTATTCGAGTATATTACTGATTGCATCGAATACGTATTGATATATCGTAGCTCTGAGTCCCATTTAAATTCACATCTTTCCACGTAAAAAACTTTCATCATATTGTCAAGCCACACAGATTTTTTATACCAGATATAACGTCAAACGTAATGCAGTCGTGATAATTTTCTCTCAATCTATACTTTATGAAGAATATTCCAGAGTTTTTCAAAATTTTTTGATCAGTACTTTTTGAGATAGGGGTGGAAAAAAAAAAAAAAAAAAAAGCGATTTGTTAAAAGTAATATGAAGAAAAATTTGCGCGAGTATTACATCATATATATTTTTGACCTCTAATTTTCACAAGCTTTCATTTGACACCCCATTCGACTTTAGAAAAAAAAATTTCAGTTCCCCCTACACGCTAACCCCCTTTAAGTCAAAATTTAACTTTCAAAACTACACGGCTCTGATTAGGCCATCAATTCCTATGTTTGTACCAAATTTCAACTTTCTAGGTCAAATAGTTTCGGAGAAAAATCGGGAGTGATACCCAGACGGACATAGAAGTGATCTCATAACTGTTCCGTACGAAATACTAAAAGCGGCCATTGTGAGGGTTTAAGTATGAATAATCAACTAATATTTTCATACGCATTTTCATATTTTCATGTTAAAATGGCCCATTTAGAAAAAATATTGTGTGTGGTCGTGTGCAAATAATTGGATACTGGATATATTACATAAAAAACATGAATTTCACAACTTTAGAATATAAATTAATCGGAATTGTCAAAACATAAATGTTTTAGTTATTTATAAAAAGTTTTTTAACCCCATTACGCTGCTAACAAAAATTTAAAACTTTTCAAAACAGAATTTATTAATTTTCTTGTTCGAAAATATTGGATAATTTTTCTGGAAATATATTTTTTGTCAGCAAAGCAACCTTGCAACTTCAAAAAAGTAAAATTATGTATGTTTATGCATTTTTATTTCGAAGATTTAAAAATAACCTAATAAATGATCTACTATGGCGCCTAATTTGTATTTTGAATAAAATTTATTAGCTGAGAGAATCATTTAATTACGGAAAAACATTTTTTCGAAACAATAATATACTCACATGAATTAATTACGTCCTAGATCTTCAAATAATAGCTCTGTTGGCCATATTTTCTTGTTCAATTACCCATATCTCCCACATTGTATGCATATAGCTTTCATAGTATCATTTTGTCGAAAACTAATAGTAGAAGTGAAAGAGGTGGTTTATTTTATAATCAAAAACCCTGTAAATACAGACCTACATTTTTGTCTTCATTTCGCGGAAATTACATTAATAGAATGATTACAATCTTATAGGGTTTTCACACTCATTTTATTAACTCTATTTTAGGTACTTATTCTGCTACGAGGGTCGCCTTTTAAGTTTTTACAAACGACCACTAGATTACGCTATTGAGATGTGACATTACCATTGTTGTAAAATTTGATATTTGTTATTGTTAAAACAGTGGCAGCTTAGAAATCGGCAGAGTAGTTCGTTTACAGGGAGCGTTTAAAAAGAAACAGTTTTGTGAGCAAATGGAAATTTCACGTGAAGGTTTTCGTGGTATAATTTTTTAGAATTCTAGTAAAGGCCTAATACCCTAAATCGCCTCGTTCAACTTTTGATAATGAATCACCACCAGAAAAGACTGTTTACAATTGGTTTGCAGAATTTTGTCATCGTCGTCCTTCTGTCAGCGGTGAATTTCGTGAAGGTAGACCAAAAACGGTTGTTCTTCCAAAAAACATCGATGCTGTGTGCAACATGATTGAAGAGGATCGGCATGTGAGGTGTGAGGTAGAGGCGTTCTTAAGTATATCGAAGATTGCAATACATTCGATTTTGTATGAACATTTAGCTGTGAAAAAGATCTGTTCCCGATGGATTCCGCATAATTTGACAGAAACTCAAAAACAAGCTCGTGTCAATTGGTGTAGGAAATACTCAAAAAATTCGATCGACGATATGCACAATCCGTATACAGCATCGTAACAGGAGATGAAACTTGGATATATTCGTACGAACCGGAAACTAAGTAACAAACAACTGTTTGGGTATTCCAAGATGAGCCGAATCCAACAAAAGTGGTTTGTTCGCGAAGCACTTCCAAGAAAATGATCGCTTGTTTCTTTGGTTATACCAGACAGGTTGCAACTAGTGTTTTAGAGGATCGAAGAACAGTTAATGCTGAATGGTATACAACAATTTGTGTGCTAGCAGTCATTGATGAAATCAGGAGAAACAACCGACAACGTTGCATCATTCTTCATCATGACAATGCCTGCCCCCACACAGCAGGTCAAATAATTGTTCATTGGATGCAGAAAAACATCGAATTAATGTCTTAGTGCCCGTATTCACCTGATTTATCGCCTCACTATTCATTTTTGTTCCTGAATATCAAAAAAATGTATAGACAGCGATTTTTATCACCTCAGGAAGCTGTTAAATCCTCCCTAAGGTACCAACTTCAGGGTGGAAGAAATGTTTGGAGAATTAGTTCGAACGCATGCAAAAGTGTATAAATTTTAAAGGCGAATATTTTGAGAAATAATAAAACCATTTGTACCAAATTTTTTTTTCTTTCATTGTTATTGTAAAAATTTAAAATGTATTTAAGTTAGATATATATATATATATATATATATATATATATATATATATATATATATATATATATAGATAGATAGATATATAATTATTTATTTGTTTTCATGTAACAATAGGTTACACTTATAAGCCAATAGGTATTAAACAATGTTAACTAAGATTACAATAACCTATCATTAAATAAAAGAAAAAGAAAAAATAGTAAATAAGTAAAAACACTTTAAAAGTAAAGTTACAATATAGTAACAAAGATACAATGAAATAAGAGGCACAACGGAAAAGACAAGAAACCACCTTTGCTGACAGAGCCATCAAATCCTTGTGCTAATTTCAACTGGACTTACGAAAAATTCATTTAATGAGTAATAAGCTCCTTGAAGCAGATATTTGGTTAAAAGTCTCTTTACTTCCGTTTTACATAACGCACGTACACTCTCTTGGAAACTATAATATATCTTTAATATGATATAATTAACATTTTTCTGTATGTAGCTGTAATTACACTTTTCGGGAAGCAGATTCAATTTATGTCTAGTGGCATACCTGTGATTGTTCATGTCTTTCTGTCTCTAAACACATTCCTACAGTTATCACCAAATATACCTCTAATACATTTTTTTTTTTTTACTGAAAAATTACTCTTTCATTTTCCGGCGAATTACCCCAAAAGATAAGACCATATCTTATTCTTGACTGTATGAAGGCATGATAAGCTGACAGAGCAGCATCGACTCCAACATTTTCAGAAATAATTCTTAAAGCATAGCAATACCTTGAGACATTCAACGCCACATTCTCAACATACGCTCTCCAGTCTAGTCTCTGATCTATTTCCACCCCCAAGAAGGAAACGCGTTCGGATGATTGGATATTAATATTTCGATATGTAAAAGATAAAGTGTTTTCTATTCTATTGCCGAAAAATAGGCATTTTGTTTTTTGAGCGTTTATTAATAAGTCATGAACCGAAAAGTATCCATTAAGAGCTTCGCACGCTCCTTGCACACTGGTCCTTGCGTGCCGGCTCTCCTCACTAAAGATCAATGTAGTATCATCTGCGTAAAGTATAGTAAATTCTCCGGATATTCTACTGAGTTCATTCGTATATATAATGTAGAAGAGATGTCCTAATATTGATCCCTGAGTAACACCCCTCGACACCCGGATCTTGTGGGAAATTATAGGCCTACCAAAATCATCAATTTCCATAACCTGTTGTGTCCGATTTTCTAGGTAGGATACTAACAAATTCAACGCATTTCCCCATACGATTCCAGCTTGGAACATAGGGTGTTATGACTGATACTATCAAACACCTTTGATAGGTCAATGCACATTGCCATTGTGAGTTTCTTATTATTTAAAGAACTTAATATATGAGTTAATGTTTGATAAACCTCTCTAACTGTAGATTTATTTTTTCGAAATCCATTTTGGTTGTTGGAAAATAAAGAGTTGCGTTCAGAAAATCGATTAGCCTATTTGTAATTTTTTCAAATATTTTATCTACGTTTGAGAGCAGCGATATTGGCCTATAGTTTTTTTCTTCATGTAAACTTCCTTTTTTGTGTATTGCTTTTACTAAGGCATTTTTTAGAAGTTCCGGATATAATTATACACAGCGTTGTTTTTGATTTCCATAGAATACCTTTCAGAAAAATAATCAATTACTTTTGAGTAACGTATAAAATATTCTACATATTTAAATGTTATGTAATTTCATGACTTTTTAGAAACATGACAGACGTATAAATGCTGTTGAATGAAATATGCTGTTATTAACTTATGTAGTAACAAAATTAAAACTGGAAATCTAGAGTGGTTCAAAATGTAGTTGTACACCCGGTATTGGGGACCTATATTAAAAACTTACAGATGATGTGTGGGATGTCTCAAAGGAAAATAAAAAAGTAATTCTTACCAGAAACAGAAATCTAAGTTGCAGTGAAAATTTTTTACTACTGAAATACTTTATAAAAAAACTTCTCAGGAATGTTTGGAATGTTAGCTATGCGTAAGCAAAAAAACAAATAGTATATAAGATAGGGCTGCTGGAATTTTCCACACATCTTATCATGATTTTAAAGTTAAGGACAAACTTAAATATAGCAAACATTTTTTAACGCAAGAACTATTTTTATCATTATGTGAATTATATTAAAATAATTGGTCGTGCACTTAAATATAACAATTCAATATAATACATGTACGTGAATATTGCACCAAGCTAGTAATATTGATAATTAAATATTTCATAGCTATTTATTAAGCAGTCTAAAATAATATATAGTCTTATGTCATAATGTTAAACGAGTTACATTTTACTAATTATTTATTGTTTTACCAACTAAAATAAATTGTTCGAATATCCGATTTGGCTATGGTTCAAGATGTTACAGAAATACGTTAGAAGTACATGGTTATTGATTATAAATGTAACACTAACTCGCTTATTGGAGGAGTTGACCAAAAATGGCATTATTTTAAAAAAGTTTTCTTTACAGAGTTAAATCAAAAACAATAGCCGATTACATTTTTGTCATATAATACAAATTTTATATATTTTTAATGGAACACTCTGTATATTATTTGACATTTGTTTTATAGAGCTGTTAATTCTAAATAGGTCAATTATAATTATATATATATATATATATATATATATATATATATATATATATATATATATATATATATATATATATGTAGTAGTGGTTTTTCGGGTATCTCATCCATCTTTTTCAAAGCGTTGATCACTGATCGGTGTCTTGGCGTTGAATGTCGAGACTGGCTCCGAGGGTGCCGGTTTTATGTGTTCGGGGCGTGGCTCTATTGGTTGGACGGATCTGGCCAATAGAGGCTCGGCTTTGGTTGCGCGTTGTCGGTCCTGTGGTTCTTTGTAATGTTTGTGATGGTGAAGTAACATATGGTTGAATTATTGTTTCTTTTGGTTGGACTTGGTACTGGGATAGAATATGTTTCCAAGAGTTCGGTAAACGTTGGCTATCATCCCGATTATTTAAGTTGTAGGGCCTCTTTTCTATTTCTATGGCTTCTTTAATTACCCTAGTGGATAGGTTATCACTTTTTTGTAGGGTTCTGAGGGTTGTGTAAATGGTCTCAATTTGGTGTTTTCCTAGAAGTCTTTCTATTTTGGAAAACACCAAATTGAGACCATTTACACAACGAATCAAAAATTAAAGATATTTTACCTACACCAAAAGACATTATAGCCTTAGAACACCAAGGCGTATATGAAATTCCGTGTCAGGACTGCGGTCTTTCATACATAGGCCAAACAAACAGGAAAATTAGCGCCAGAAGAGAAGAGCACAAAAACGCCGTAAAACAAAAAACCACAACCTCTTCTCTAGCACAACATGCACATAATACCGGCCACAAAATCGATTTTGATAAAACCAGAACCCTACAAAAAAGTGATAACCTATCCACTAGCAAATCCTCATTTAAATTTATATTAAAATCACTCACTTTCGTTTGTTATTGTAAATATGCGAATGTGTAGCGAAAGTAGTCAAATACTGAAAAAAGTACGTTGCAAACATATTACAGATCAAAGAACAATATTGATGTAAATAATCGATGGAGCCCATTGTAATTTTTGTCAATAAAACTGATAGTGAGGGTAATGATGAAAGGGATTTTGAGCTTAAAGGTGGCCATGTATGGGCAATAAATTGCGTATAAAGACAATTTTTTGTTCAAGAAACTGTATTTTTAGCTCTATCAGATAAAAACGATCTTAACTATGTAGCTAACACATTTTTTCATATTCTTATGGCACAGTGCATTACTGTGATCAATAAACATAAAACTCAAAGGTGTATCGTATCAAAATACTTCTTGGCGAGAGCTCTGTTCCAAATATTTCATGCATACCTGAGCTAAAATTTTAAGTGTATCCATCATAAATGCTATGTATAGGTATTCGTACATAACTCTGCACTCTGCCTTCCTCAATAAAACATTTTAACGCCGTCGTTTGGGAAGTAAAATGCATTCTATTTTTAGACACTTCATCAATCGTATGAGATGAAAGGATCATTTTCTGAAAAGGAAATTCCAATCTTTTTTAACGGCCAGTGGCGTAGATGATTCTGCGGTTTCGTCGTAGATTTAGACAGAATAGAGAATACCGTCATTAGTATTTATATTTTTTTTCATAAAAAATGAGAGAAATAATGAAATGATAAAGAATTGCGTACGAAACTATTTCACATAGAAAGTTAAAATTTGTCGCCGATATAGGAATTGACTGTCTAATCTGTCTAATCAGAGGCGTGTAGTTTTACTTAAGGGGTTAGATTTCGGGGTTGAAATCGGAAGTAAAATTTTTTTCTTTTTCTAAGATCGTCGAGTGGAGTGTCAAAACTTGTGAAAACACGAGCTCAAAAATCGCTGTCCCTCCACCCTATTTATAACAGTACTAAAAAATTTTTTAAAAAATTCTGAAATATTCCCCATAAAATGTAGATTAAATAAGAATTATCACGGGCGCATGTCCTTTTGATAATTTACCTGGTTTAATATATATATATATATATATATATATATATATATATATAAATAAATATATATATATATATATATATATATATATATATATATATATATATATATATATATAAATAAATATATATATATATATATATATATATATATATATATATATATATATATATATATATATATATATATTGCTTGACAATATGGTGGAGATTTTGGTGTGGAAAGTTGTAAATTTAACCGAGACTAACAGCTGTGAAATATCAACACGTTTCGTATTCTGTGCAATCAGCAAAATACTCACGTACTTTTCATTACATTACGGCTTTAAGCATTTGGCCAATCACAGATAAAATAAATTTCCATGATGACTGGTGACCAACGGATAAGTACCGAGATAAAATAATTTTATTTTATTTGTTTATAATTAAACAAATATTTAGGTAGTAACTATTTGTTTTAAACTTTTACTACAAAGATGACTTTTTATATATTCCTGGTCATTTTTATGTTGAACAGGAATGTGTGACTGAATTTCACAGAATACTTTAGCAATCACGGTACGGAACACTAATTGCACAAGCCCGACTTGCACTTGGCCGGTTTTTCTTCTTTGTACTTAATAACGGATAATTTAGCCTTAATATGTAGTAGGAAACCAACCGTACAAATGACAGTCGCAACAATAAATTTATTTTTCAATTCTTACGTACAGGGTGCAAAAGTTCCCGGACTATTACTATAACATCTGAAATAGTTCGGTCACCTTCAAAGTAGTCTTCCCGAGTCGTAATTTACTGGTTCCACAATGTGGCGGCCCGTGGCTCCGTAGCGTAGTACCTTGTTTACAGTGCTGAAGGTGGAGAGTTCAATCCCGCAGGTCGGTATACTTATTTATTAATTTATTTAAGTATATTTGTCCTGGCCACGCACATAGGTAGTAGTTGTTCGCAGAAATGCAATAACGTCCGTGGCAGCACTACTGCGTTGTCTAAAAGGTGCTGCGAAATAGAAAAATGTATGTTTCAGCATTTGGACAACGTTGACTGTATTACAACATCATCGCCGATATCTTTATAATATGAAAATCCCTACTCAGGCCGGGAGGTGATCGATAAAAAACCGTTTTTTTCTCTGGTCGAACATTTTTTGGAAGGTCGATGTTGTCACTGCCTCTACCGTCTCGAAGCAGTGACCTTTTAACATCCTATAGGGAACCAGACCGAAGTGACTGAGTGCCAAATTTGGTGAATAAGGGTGGTGGGGATGACAGTCATAGAATTCTTTGCCAAAAACTGTTGCTTACAGAACGAACTGTGCTTTATTGTGATGCAACGAGAAAGTCTTATGCGTGATGTATTTCTTCATATATCGAATGATTTTTTTAATTTTATGGTGGTTGTAGTATCTTTCCATTTTTTCGTCAATTAATCAATAATAATATTTAGAAAATATGACTAATTAAAATTTTTATTTTCAATTTCCTAATTGATAGATTTTTGCTTTCAATTAAACAAGATTAATATTTCTTTTTTCTCAATTAGAACATTTTTCTCGCACGTCTTAATTCGTTTAGAAATAATCTGTAAAAACAGTTGTAAAAATTTTTGGTAATTAATCAAATTTCAAGGAAATACAACACACATTAAAATTTTCCGCACAACTATAAATATTTTTACATTGGGAAAATTTTGTTTCGTAACAAAAAATAGTTAGACTTTAAGCATGGAAAGGTAAGGAATGTCTTGTTGGAATTCAGATTCGACCGGATTGTCGGCGCCAATTTGAAAGGCTACAGGAATTTTTATTAGAAAAAAAAAACAACTTTTTCCCTATCACTGTGATATGTAAAAACACATGTTCTATACAAAATTGAAGTTTCTTTTTGACAAATTTATTTGTCTATCTTGATAGTTTTACTTATAAATAACCGGTCAAGTGCAAGTTGAACTTGCGCAATTAGTGTTCCGTACGTTGATTGCTTTTAAAATAAAAAATTTTGTTACGGAGGTATAAAATGATCAGTGACTTCACAAAACACATCCCAAATGAGTTTTCAACAAAGTTTCCTATCTTTACTGAAAATTGATGAGCTTGAAATTTTTGTTTTTTTATATCCCAGATAAATTATTAAAGGTAATGCACTCGTGATAATTTTCGTTCAATCTACACCCCGTGGAGAATATTCCAGAGTTTTTTCAAAATTTTTTGATAAGTTCTTTTTGAGATAAGGCGGGTGGACAGCGATTTTTCGCGATTTTTTAAAAATAATACCAAGAAAAGTGCGCGCAAGTATTACATTACATATGTATTTTTTACTCGTGTTTTCACAAGCTTTCATTTGACACCACACTCGATGACATAGTAAAAAATTGTTTTTCACTTCCGATTTCACCCCCCAAAACTAACCTCTTAAGTCAAAATTTAACTTTCATAACTACACGGCTTTGATGAGGCCATCAATTCCTATATTATTACTAAATTTGAACTTTCTATGACAAATAGTTTCGGAGAAAATCGGGTGTGACAGACAGACAGACGGACAGACACCGAAGTCATCTTATAAGTGTTCCGTGCGGAACACTAAAAATTACTATGCTCTAACTACGTAATTACTATCTAGTACGGAAATCCTAAATCGCTGCAAGGGGAGAGCCTGCGCAATAGCAATTTGACCTTGTACAGTGGCGTAACCATGTACTACGGGGGACAGATGGCTACAAAGGAGTTTATTTAGAAAAAAATAATAGAACAGTAGAAATTAAGCGATGGACGAGTTCGGACCCCTTTCCAAAAACCTCTTTTTTATGGTGGGACTTTGGACTTTTCTTAGGGCAGCAGTAAAAAAAATCAATAACCTTAAAGGGGGGACGATCCCGAAAATAAAAACCTTTCTTATAATGGAATTTGAATAGTAACCTCTCTTAATGCAATAAAAAAAGTCACCTTAACGCCCTTTAACCACTGCACACCCTTTTCAGTACATTAAAATAAAAATCAATGAGCAAGATAAGCGTGTTCTCAATTAATAAAGAAGGAACTCTCTTACCTTCAAACCCTTTCCAACACGCTACAAAAAACTATTAATTGCCGAAAGGGTGGACATTCCTAAGAAAAATTTCTCTCTTAGAATGGAACTGGCCGACACTCCCTCACTAGGCGTGGGGAGGTGCATATATTCTCACTGGCTACGCCACTGTTGCATTGTTATAAGTTGCATTCGGCGGAACATGTAGTCGTTGGCAGTTCATTCCGAAGGCATGGAATTCTGAGTTTTGAGTCCCTAATTAGGCTTCTGGAATGAATTTTAATCATGTTGGGTATGTTTGGGAGCAGTGGAAATTTGAAGATTATAAAAGATTAGAGGCTGCTCTAGAGTATACAGTTATATGAAGTATCAGCTATAAATTTAAAGGTTCTGTCATGTTCAATCTCATTTTAGTCTTTTTCAGTATACTTTTGCTTCTATAATATATATAAAATACAACGTCTCTCTGTCTGTCTGTCTGTCTGTCTGTCTGTCCGTTAGTGCGCTTATCACTGGAAAACCACTTATCCGATTTACGTACTTTTTTTTTAGAACATACATATGTTCTCTGGCCAGGTTATAGGCTATATTTTATTACGATAAGTAGCATAAAGAATGAGCAGTGACGATAATAGTGAGTGAAGTCGGAAAAAAAAGTTTGCCGCTAGCGCGTTTCCTTGCAATACACAGCCTAAACCATTAAATATGGAACAATATTATGTAGCAGAGAATATCTATAATCTATAATATATATAAAATACAATGTCTCTCTGTCTGTCTGTCTGTCCGTTAGTGCGCTTATTCCTCGAGAACCACTTATTCGATTTACGTGATTTTTTAAATTCATAGATATGTTCTCTGACCAGGTTATAGATATATATTTTATTACATCTATAATATATATAAAATGCATCGTATCTCTGTCTGTTTGCCTGTCTGTCTGTCCGTTAGTGCGCTTATCACTCGAGAACCACTTATCCGATTTACGTGTTTTTTTTTAATTCATACATATGTTCTCTGGCCAGGTTATATAATAATAATAATGATCTATATAATATATATAAAAACGCAGTCTCTCTGTCTGTCTGTCTGTCCGTTAGTGTGCTTATCATTCGAGAACTACTCATCCGATTTACGTGTTTTTTTTAATTCTTAATTTAACATATATCAAAAAAAATCTATAATATATATAAAACGTAACGTCTCCCTGTCTGTTTGTCTGGCCATTAGTGCGCTTAGCACATAAGGACCACTTATCCGATTTACATGTTTTTTTTTTTTATAAAATACAAAGGGAATAAACAGAGAAAAAATGCTAATATGTAGGAAAAAAGATGGAAATTTAGGAGAAAGGCTGAATAGATGGGCGGAATACTTTAAAGAAACATTAAATGGAGATAAAAATGAAGAGTTTAATGAGAAATAGGAAGCGAAATTAACTGAAGGGCAGGAGGGAAAAAATAAGAGAAAATAGTTAGAACCCAAAAAAAATAAGTCCCCGTGTGGAAATTCTATAACAGTAGAAATGATAAAAGCTGGAGGAGTAGATCTGGAAAATGAAATATGCTGGTTGGCGCAAGAAATATGGGAAACAGAAAAGATGCCAGTGAGCTGGAGAGAGTCGCTCATTTGTCCAATATACAAAAAAGGAGAAAAAAATTATATGTGCTAATTATATACCAATAGCCTTACTGGATGTCGTGTACAAGATAGTAGTGGTGACTATCAAAAACAGACTAAAAGAGAAAGCCGAGTCTATTCTGGGAGAGTACCAGTGTGGATTGAGGAAAAATAGTTCGGTTACAGACCAGATATTTTCGATTAGGCAAAACCATGGTAATACCTTAGAACAAAATTTGGCACTGCATTTGGTCTTTGTGGATTTCAGAGAAGCATATGACTCTGTAAATAGAGAAAGACTCTACAAGATAATAGAAGAACTAAAAATTCCAAGTAAATTGATTCGCATGATGAGAATGACACTGAATGACACAGAAAATAGAGTGTTGGTTGAGGGCAAAGTATCAGACAAGTTTAAGGTGAAGAGAGGATTAGGACAGGGGGATCCCGAGTCGACATGTCTATTTAATTTGGTACTAGAGAAGATTATCCGGGAGTCAGAAATAAAAACAAATGGAACGATATACCAACAAACCTGCAAATGCTTGGTCTATGCGGATGATGTAGCAGTGATTGCAAGAGCAAAAGAGAACCTCAAAAAAGCCATAAGTAGAATAGAAGAAAGGGGAAGGATGAGAGGACTAAAGATAAATGAGGAAAAAACAAAATACATGGAAATTACAAAGAAGAAGGATAATAAAAACAACAAAAGTTTAGATATAATAAACAAGTTAGGGAAAAGATATATGTTTGAAAAAGTAGACAAATTTAATTATCTGGGAGTAACACTAACAGAGAGTGGACAAGAAAGGACGGAGATACAAGAAAGAATAGTGAAAGGACAGATATGTTTGGGGGCAATAAATCCAATATTGAAATCAAAGAATGTATCAAGAAAAGCAAAAGAAAACATATATGTGACAGTTGTCAGACCCACGGTGACATATGGATGCGAAACGTGGAAACTGAATGCAAGAAAAAAGGAGACTGTGGGAAAGGAAAGCTTTGAGAAGAATCTATGAAGGAAGGAAAAGAGAGGGACTGTGGAGAAAAAGAACAAACTACGAATTAAAATGCCTATATACGTTACCCCTTATAAGCCAAATCATAAGAAGCCAGCGATTAAGATGCTTGGGACACGTGGCAAGGATGAAGGAAGAAAGACAGGCAAAGCAAGCCCTAATAAGAGGAGTGGTTGGAAGAAGAGGCAAGGGTAGACCTCTATCTACATGGATTCAGGCAGTAAAGCAAGATCTGGAGTTGATAGGAATCCCGCAATGGGAAAAGCTAACAGGAGACAAAAAGAAGTGGAGACGAGTATGCAACCAAGCCATGGGCCTCTGAGGCCTCTCGAGCTATATAATAATATAAACATAACGAATAAGCAGTGACGATAAAGGTAAATCAAGTCCACGCGAGCGGAGCCGCGGGCACGGCTAGTCTTTAATAAATTTCGAAAATGGTCAAATACAAATCAAGAAGAATATCAAAAGTTAATAGACTAAAAGGGTACTCTCCAAGTATTTCCTTAGTCGTAAAGTTATCTCCGCCAAAAGTATAGCCTCAAAGGGTTGTAAACGTACAATAGTGATTGTCGCGTCATTTTCTCAATTCGGGTTTCCCAGCTTTGCCAGAATTGAAAAGAATAGTGTCGACGAATTAATAATTTAATTACTAATAACTGATACAACTTAAGCTATATAATAAATACTGGAATCCCCTATTTTCTTTACACAACAGAGTCAAGAAGTGAATTTAGTGGTAGAGAACGTACCAAAGTAACCACAACCTTAACCGAAACTCTCTATATAGGCTCGTTTGACAACTATCCTTTCAGTCCTGCATTGTATTGTACATAATGTATAGAATGTATATTCTGCTGAAGCATTACGTCTGAAAATGTCTTGAGTTGTACTACTGGACGAGCAGTATGTGGCGACATTTACGTACTTAAACGTTTCACCTATTCAACGAACTCTACATAAATGAGATAACAAATTTTATAAAATACTAGCCGTGCCCGCGGCTCCGCTCGCGTGAACTTGATTCACTATTATCGTCAGTGCTTATTCGTTATGTTTATATTATTATACAGCTCAAGGGGCCTTAGAGGTCCATGGCTTGGTTGCATACCTGTATCCACTTCTTTTTGTCTCCTGTTAGCTTTTCTCAGGGCGGGATTCCCATCAACTCCGGATCTTGCTTTACTGCCTGAATCCATGTAGATCGAGGTCTACCCCTGCCTCTTCTTCCAACCACTCCTTTTATTAGGGTTTGCTTTGCCTGTCTTTCTTCCTTCATCCTTGCCACGTGTCCCAACCATCCTAATCGCTGGCTTATTATGATTTGGCTTATAAGGGGTTTCGTATATAGGCATTTTAATTCGTAGTTTGTTCTTCTTCTCCACAGCCCCTCTTCTTTCCTTCCTCCGTAGATTTTTCTCAAAGCTTTTCTTTCTCACATCTCCAACGTCTCTTTTTCTCTTGCATTCAGTTTCCACGTTTCGCATCTATATGTCGCCGTGGGTCTGACAACTGTCGTATATATTCTTTCTTTTGCTTTTCTTGATACATTCTTTAATTTCAATATTGGATTCATTGCCCCCAAACATCTCTGTTCTTTCGCTATTCTTTCTTGTTTCTCCGTCCTTTCTTGTCCTATGTTATTGTTACTCCCAGATAATTAAATTTGTTTAGTTTTTCAAACATATATCTTTTTCCTAAGTTGTTTATTTTATCTAAACTTTTGTTGTTTTTAATATCCTTCTTCTTTGTAATTTCCACGTATTTTTTTTTCCTCATTTATCTTTAGTTCTCTCATCCTTCCCCTTTCTTCTATCCTACTTATGGCTTTTTTTGAGGTTCTCTTTTGCTCTTGCAATCACTGCTACATCATCCGCATAGGCCAAGCATTGGCAGGTTTGTTGGTATATCGTTCCATTTGTTTTTATTTCTGACTCCCGGATTATCTTCTCTAATAGCAAATTAAATAGACACTGGTTCCCCCTGTCTTAATCCTCTCTTCACCTTAAACTTGTCTGATACTTTGCCCTCAACCAACACTCTATTTTCTATGTCATTCAGGGTCATTCTTACCATGCGAATCAATTTACTTGGAATTTTTAGTTCTTCCATTATCTTGTAGAGTCCTTCTCTATTTACAGAGTCATATGCTTCTCTGAAATCCACAAAGACCAAGTGTAGTGCCAAATTTTGTTCTAAGCTATTATCTTGGATTTGTTTAATCGAAAATATCTGGTCTGTAACCGATCTATTTTTCCTGAATCCACACTGGTACTCTCCCAGAATAGACTCGGCTTTCTCTGCTAGTCTGTTTTTGATAGTCAACACTACTATCTTGTACACGACGTCCAGTAAGGCTATTGGTCTATAATTAGCACATATAGTTTTTTCTCCTTTTTTATATATTGGACAATTGAGCGACTCTCTCCAGCTCACTGGCATCTTTTCTGTTTCCCATATTTCTTGCACCAACCGGCATATTTCATTTTCCAGATCTACTCCTCCAGCTTTTATCAGTTCTACAATTTCCACCCGGTGCCTTATATTTTTTGGGTTCTGAGTATTTCTCTTATTTCTTCTTTGCAGGGTTTATTTGTCACCTCCTGCCCTTCAGTTAATTTTGCTTCCTATTTCTCATTCAACTCCTCATTTTCATCTCCATTTAATGTTTCTTTAAAGTATTCCGCCCATCTATTCAGTATTTCTGCGAAGCTTACTGCTAAACTTCCATCTTTTTTCCTATATATTAGCATTTTGTCTCTGTTTATCCCCTCTGTATTTTATATAAAAAAAAACACGTAAATCGGATAAGTGGTTCTTGAGTGCTAAGCGCAGTAACGAATAGACAGACAGGCAGAGAGATGTTACGTTTTATATATATTATAGATTTTTTTTGAAATATATTAAATTAGGAATTAAAAAAAAATCACGTAAATCCGATGAGTGGTTCTCGAATGATAAGCATACTAACGGGCAGACAGACAGAGAGACGTTGCGTTTCATATATATATTATATAGATTATTATTATTATTATTATATAACCTCTTCAGAGAACATATGTATGAATTTAAAAAATCACGCAAGTGGTTCTCGAGGGATAAGCGCACTAACGGACAGACAGAGAGACGTTGCATTTTACATATATTCTAGATATAGATTATTATTATTACTATATAACCTGGCCAAAGAATATATGTATGAATTTAAAAAAAGACACGTAAATCGGATAAGTGATTCTCGCCTGATAAACGCATTAATGGACAGACAGACAGACAGAGAGACATTGCTTTTTATATATATTATAGATTATAGATTATAGATATTCTCTGCTACATAATATTGTTCCAATTTTAATGGTTTAGGCTGTGTACTGCAAGGGAACGCGCTAACGGCAAACTTTTTTCCGACTTCATTCACTATTATCGTCACTGCTCATTCCCTATGCTACCTATCGTAATAAAATATAGCCTATAACCTGGCCAGAGAACATATGTATGTTTAAAAAAAAAAAGTACGTAAATCGGATCAGTAGTTCTCCAGTGATAAACGCACTAACGGACAGACATACAGACAGACAGACAGAGAGACGTTGCATTTTATATATATTATAGATAAATATGTTTAATATAAGCCTATTGCAAAAATATTGTGATCGAAAATTTAGAAAATTGGGGCATTTCTGGAATGCGATATTACAACACTTTTTTTAAAATCACATTTTTAAAAATAACTGCATTCCACAGATGCATATGTTGGCTTCCGAATCGTTAAGGTTATAAATATGTGTGTATTTCTAAATAAAAAAATAATAATAATAAAGTATTTTTGGAAAGCAATAATAAATATGCAACATAAATATAGAAAAATCGTTAGTAATTATTTTTAAAAAGGCGACAACTCAATAAACGTTTTAATAACTAATTCTCATATAAATTTACCAGTAAATTGAAAATACAATTTACCTTAGTTTATAAAGTGAAACTTAAATTATAGCATGAAAAGAACAAGCAGTGGCAAACACAAAAATTGTTTATTACACACTGCGACGATTATAAAGTAACTTTGGACCGTTCAAAAAAAAAAATATTTTTCTTGGTTTGCAAATTAGTCTTGGACAACATTTATTACTTCTTCATCTGACTAAAATTTCTGTCCTGTAAGAACTATCCCATCCTTGTCCCAAAAAAAAACCCGCCAGGTGCAAGTTGGACTTGCGCAATTACTATTCCGTATCGTGATTGCTTTTACAACAAAAAAAAATTGTTACCGTTATAGAATGGTCAACAACTTCACAAAACACACCCCAAATGAGTTTTCAAAAATCAATGTCTAGTATTTGGACACCGACTTGTTTGTGATGGCTAAAGAACTTTATACAAAGTGAATTATAGGGTCTTTCAAATTGAGCGGTTTTTTAGTGTTCCGTAAGATCACTTCGGTGTCCGTCCGTCTGTCTGTTTGTCACACCCGATTTTCTCTGAAACTATTTGACATAGAAAGAAATTTGGCACTATCATAGGAATTGATGACCTCATCAGAGCCGTGTAGTTTTGAAAGTTAAATTTCGACTAAAGGGGTTAGTTTTGGGGGGTAAAATCGGAAATGAAAAAAAAATTACCAGGTCATCGAGTGGGGTGTCAAGTGAAAGCTTGTAAAACGATACGTTCAAAAATATATATAATGTAATACTTGCGCATACTTCTCTTTGTATTATTTTTCAAAAAGGTGTGAAAAATCGCTCTTATCTCGAAAAGTACTGATCAAAAAATTTTGAAAAAATTCTGGAATATTCTTTACAGGCTGTAGATTGAACGAAAATTATCACGAGTGTATTACCTTTAATAAGTTATTGGTACATAAAGAAACAAAAATTTCAAGGTCATCAGTTTTCAGTAAAAATCAGAACAAAACTTTGTTGAAAACTCATTTGGGATGTGCTTTGTCAAGTCACTGAACATTTTATACTTCCGTAACCGTGAATTAGACACAGATGGCATTGCGAAATAACCTGGGTCTTATGACATTTGAAAATTGTAATGTATGACATTTATGAAAATGGGATCGTATAATATACAACAACGCGTTCAAATTGTTAAATTATTTTATTACTTCTTCGAAAATGATACTGGTGAAGCTGTAATTGTGAATAGTCTTCGATATCGTGAGATGATAACTGAATTTTTGTTGCCTGAATTGAATAATAATACTCTGGAGGACATTTGGTTTCAGTAGGGACGGCGCAACCTGTCACACTGCTCGTGAAACCATTGAGTTGTTGCAGGGAAAATTTCCTGGACCTATAATCTCCAGAAACGGTGATGTTAATTAGCCACTAAGATTATGTGATCTGACTCCGTTGGTCTATGTTCTCTGGGGTTACGTGAAAAACCAGGTCTATAAGATTAACCTACAATTGATTCCTGAGTTGAAGGACGGAATTACTCGCGTTATCAGTGAGTTAGAAACGTAATTATGCCAAAATGTTATAAACATTTTTGACAAAAGACTGGATATGGTGGACATTTGGCGGATATTGTGTTTTTTGAAATTAACGCCATCTGTATTTTATTCAAGAATTAAAAAAACCGCTGAATTTGAAAGACCCTTTATTAGGAAAATTGCAAAACATATTGTCTATCAAGGTTCTGTCTCTAGTATATTTTATCATTTGTATAAGCCCGATGCTATTCAAATAGGTGGATAGACTATTATTAAAACATTCCAAAAAAATTTTTTATGTACTAGATAAATTATCAAAGGTGACTCTTGATAATTTTTATTTAATCTACACCTTATGGAGAATATTCTAGAATTTTTTCGAAATTGTTTGATTAACATTCTAAAAGTGGTAGGGGGGCAGCGATTTTTGGCATTTTTTAAAAATAATGTAAAGAGAAGTTTGCACAACTATTACATCGTATATATTTTTGAACTTGTGTTTTCACAAGCCCTCGTTTGACACTCCACTCGATGACATTGAAATTTTTTTTTTCACTTCTGATTTCACACCCCAAAATTAACCCCTAAGTCAAAATTTAACTTTTAAAACTACACTACTCTGATTGTTCCATCAATTCCTGTACTTGGGACAAATTTTAACTTCCTATGTCAAATAGGAAATCGGCTGTGACAGACAGACACATAGACACCAAAAATCACATAAGTGTTCCGTTTTTATAATTTTGGTACGGAACACTAAAAACGGAAGTAAATACTTTTCCTGTGGATCTCTCTTTTCACATTTTATCCATAGTTACAATTTAATCCAGAAAGATCCTCTTTAAAGCCGCTACAAATCCACTTGGGTGTCACTCTTAGTCCTTTTTGGCCAGCATTTAGACTTTTACAGATCTATTTAGATGATAATTTTCTCATACCTAAATCAGAATCGACAGTGTGAAAAATAAATTCGTATTAAATGCCCAATTCGCCAATTCCTCAAAATTATTTCACGCACAACCTCAACATTCTCTCGGGTAGATACAGAATCTGGGCTTCCAGCATGGTGTTCATCACTGATGTAGGTTCTTACTCTATTGAAATCCACAACCCAATTTTTGATAGTGGCATAGGAAGGAAATTGCTCTTTCAATATTAAGTATGTCGTCGCAAATTTCTTTAGTGGAGAGTTCTTTTAAAACGATCATTGATCAATTATCTATCTAAATTCACAGTTTTTGTAGCACAATAAAATATGGACCACGAGACTGTGTATACGGATTTACTAAATGTTTAACTACTATCCACAGCAACCACATTTGTTTTTGATAATGGGAAATGGTCTAGGCTGACTAGTTCTCAGTATCCGTAATACAGTGTTTTTACTTTGTTTATCTTCTATCTCTTTCTTTCCTGTAATAAATTAAATCATAACAGCTATTCTTTGACCCTACTTTAATATCAATATTGTTCCAGCGTGAACTGCTAGGACTTCACAAAAAAAACTAAGCTCGATATGGAATATTAAAAAAAACTTTCAAGTACAAGTTAGACTTGCGCAATTAGTGTTCCGTACCGTGATTGCCTTTAAAATAAAAATTTTTGTTACTGCTCAGTAATTTCACAAACCACACCTCAAGTGAGTTTTCAATAAAATTAAGAGCCCAGATTACAAATATGTCTATTCAGATACTGACTCAGCAGGCTAATCAGATAAACCAGAATCAGACAAAAAGTTCTTGATATGAGTATATCTTAAGATCCAATATGTACTTTTACGTTTTTCCTTAGGCAATAGGGTATAATAGTTATAACATCTTAGCTACCTAATAGCCAATAAATCAATATAGCTCAATCTAGAATCTAGTAATAAAAGTGAAAACCAAATATTTGTTACCTAAATATTTGTTTAATTATAAGCAAATAAAATTATTTTGTCGTTGGTCGCTAAATGCTTAAAGCAGGATCTCTTAGCCGCGTTTATGTTTCCTCAATCTACACTTTATGGAGAATATTCCAGAGATTTTTTAAAATTTTTTGATGAGTGCTTTCTGAGATAAAGAGACATAAATTTTTAGCAATTTATACAAAAAAAGCGTGCGCCAGTATTACATCATATATATTATTGAACTCGGGTTTTCACAAGCTTTTATCTGACACTCCACTCGATGACCTGGTAATTTTTTTTAATTCCGATTTCGCCTCCTATATACCGGATAATTTATCAACAAACGTAGTGTACTCGTGATAATTTTCGTCCAACTTCGCTCACTTTATGCAGAATATTCCAAAATTTTTTCAAAATAGATAGAGTGAAGAGACGGAGATTTTTGGCCGTACGGAACACTTATAAGATCACTTCGGTGTCTGTCTGTCTGTCTGTCTGTCTGCCTGTCTGTCTGTCTGTCTGTCTGTCTATCTGTCATACCCGATTTTCTCCGAAACTATTTGACATAGAAAGGTGAAATTTGGTAATAATATAGGAATTGATGGCCTCATCAGAGCCATGTAGTTTTGAGAATTAAATTTTGACTTAAGGGGTTAGTTTTGGGAGGTGAAGTCGGAAGTGAAAAAAAAAATTTTTTACTAGGTCATCGAGTTGGTGTCAAATGAAAGCTTGTGAAAACACGAGTAAAAAATATATATATAATATTATACTTGCGCGCACTTTTCCTTGTATTATTTTTAAAAATTCGGGAAAAATCGCTGTCCCGGGCCTTATCTCGAAAAGTACTTATCAAAAAATTTCGAAAAAATTCTGGAATATTCTCCACGGTGTGTAGATTGAACGAAAATTATCACGAGTGCATTACCTTTAATAATTTATATGGCATATAAAAAAAACAAAAATTTCAAGGTCATCAGATTTCAGTAAAGATTGGAAACAAACTTTGTTGAAAACTCATATATATATATATATATATATATATATATATATATATATAATGTAATACTTGCGCACACTTTTCTTCGTACTACTTTTAAAAAATCGCTGTCCCCTACCTTATCTCGAAAAGTACTGATCAAAAAATTTTGAAAAAATTCTGGAATATTCTCCACGGGGTATAGATTAAACGAAAATTATCACGAGTGCATTAATAATTTATTTGGTATATAAAAAAAAAACAAAATTTCAAAGTCACCAGTTTTCAGTAAAGATTGGAAACAAACTTTGTTGAAAACTCATTTGGGGTGTGTTTTATGAAGTCATCAAAAATTTTATTTTAAAAACAATCAACGTACGGAACACTAATTGTGCAAGTTCAACTTGCACTTGACCGGTTTTTTTTAAATAATACAAAGAAAAGTGTGTACATCATATATATTTTTCAACTCGTGTTTTCACAAGCTTTCATTTGACATCCCACTCGATAACCTGGTAATTTTTTTTTTACTTCTGATTTCACCCACCAGAACAAACCCCCTGAGTAAAAATTTAACTTTCGAAACTTGGCTGGCTCTAATTGGGCTATCAGTTCCTATATTTCAACTTTCTGTGTCAAACAGTTTCAGAAAAAATCATGTGTGACACTAGGGCAGACGGGCAAGTGATCCCATAAGTGTTTTGTATACCTGTGTTGTCAAAGGTAATGCACTGGTGAAAATTTTTATTTAATCTACTTATTACTTATGGAGAATATTCTAGAATTTTTTCGTATGAAACAATAAAAACAGAGTCCACTTCGAAGATCAAATGAAACATTTAGGAAGCTTTCTACTTCATTCCTGACAAACAAATTAAATTTAAGCACCGTTGATGACTCGTTTAAAAATAAATAATTATATTCCTTGACTTTATTTTTTTTTGCGGACCTAAATGAAATCTGGAATCCAGCTTGTTGTCAATAAATTAAGACCAATTGACTACTCCTTTGTATTAGCAAAGCTTAACATGCCAAATAATTTGTAATCAAATCTGTCATAAAACTAAAAGTAAGTAAAGTATTAGCAAAGTTTATTTTACCAACACGTGTTTTGTTAGAATATTTATGTTTTCAAAATGTTGTAAAATAGTATAATAAACAAAATATATACTGGGTGTTAATGATTTCTTAAATAATAGAACTTTCTCGAGAATGATCTAATTTTATGAAAAAGTTTGAATTTGTTTTCCAGTGTTGAGAAATACGAGTATATTATGCTATAGAGAGAGAAGCTAAAAAGCTAGATGAGCAACAACTTTTTTTTAATGAAACATTCCGTATATTCTTGTCATACCCTACCACGGTATTCTGGAACCGAATCCAATAAAAATATGGGGTTGTTCCAAAATTTTGATGGATTGTGATTTTAGCATGTATTAAGAACATTTCAAACCATTATACTCGTAGAACAAAATCCGCTCGGTGCTTTCTTTTAAAGCAGAAAAAAAACTTAAAAATTTAAATATTTATTATTTTTTTAAATGAATAAAATCCGCTGAGGCTAGTTTATATGATTTTCGTATTAAAATAAACCCGAAATTGTTTTTTCCAGCTTATATAAAAGATATTATGGATGGAAAGTTCTATAAAAAACATTTTTTTAAAACATTGTTTAACCCATACCAATAGCGACATTTCACTCAGCCCACAGTATAAATAAGAAAAAGCTAAATAAATACTGATTTAGTTTCTTACGCTATACTAGTACAATAATATAACATTTGTTTATTTGATCCTAAGATACACGCAATTTTCTACCATGTATCGGAGGTTTGCTCACAAACCATTAAAGTACTGGCATACTTCAGTGAATAGGCAGTACAGTCTGCACATATTGACTTTAGTAACGTCTGGGAGCGTTAAAAGGTGTTAAAAATTCATCCTGAGTAGGCAACGCATTTATTAAAAGCTTGGTGTGAGCTTGCTCATGTAAACACAAAAAAAAAATTTTCGGCTGGTTTTATTTTTCGAAAGATACTACTTAAAAATTCTGATTAAATTTCGAAAAATATTATTTTGATACTCATAAATATTTGTTTTCTTATTTCTCAAACATATGTAGAGTGTAGTTTATAGTACCTATGTATAATTTATAGATAATATTATCAATCTTAAACTATAAATATCTCAAAATTATTACTTTTTGTTAGCATAAATATATTAAATTTTACTTTCCTTTATAAATGATATACATTATTCCATTTATGTATTATGTTATAAATGTACATGTACATTTACATGATTGATAACAATGTATTTTTTCTTTTCACACATTCTTTTTTTATTTCAAAATAAAGCGTAAATTATCTTGCGAGCGTAAGAAAATAAACCAGTGATTATTAAGCTTGCTGACTGGAGTTGATGAGTGGAAGGGGTACTTTTGACTATTGACATTATTATACTTTTTCAACCCATAATTAGGTACCTTTATAGTAGTGGTTTTCTTATTTTTGCTTTGAGTTGAGATGTTGCTTTTACTTACTTTTTGGTTGGTAGCTCTTAACACGTAGGCTGAAAAGTTTTTAGTCTATATACTTAAAACACATTTTTTTTGCAAAATTCGACTTAATTCATCAATATAGTTTTCTTCAAGAGCGATACAATTAGTCCAACGCTTTTCTAACATTTCTATACCTTTCTTGTAGAAAGATTTGTCTTTGCCTTCAAAATAAGCCTTAGTTTCGGCAATAACTTCTCCATTTGAGCCAAATTTCCTTCCTGCGAGCATTTTTTTTTAAAATCTGCGAATAGACAATAGTCGCTGGAGACCAAATCTGGAGAATACGGTGGATGAGGAAGCAATTCGAGCTTCAATTCATGCAATTTTGCCTTCGTAACCATTGACTTGTGACACAATGTATTGTCTTGATGAAAGAGCACTTTTTCTTGTTTATTTTTGGGCTGTTTTTTTGCGATTTCTGTCTTCAAATGCACCAATAACTTTATATAATATTCGCTATTGATGGTTTTCCGTTCTCAGCATAGTCGATGAAAATTATTCCATGCGCATTCCAAAATACAGAGGCCAAAACCTTCCCAGCCAACTGTTGTGTCTTTGGTCGCTTCGGGCGGCTTTCACCCGCTACCGTCCACTCAGCTGACTGCCGATTTGACTCCGGTCTGTAGTGATTGATCCATGTTTTATCCATTGTCACATATGGCATGAAAAAATCCTTTTTGTTGCGCTAAAACAGGTCCAAACAGCGTTCAGAATCATCGACACGTTGTTATATTTGGGCCGCTTTGAGCAAACGCGGTACCTATTTCGAACATAGCTTTCTCGCGCAATTTCACTTTACGGTCATCCAAAACAATTTTGTGGATTTTTTTTATGTTTTCCGGTGTAACCACCTCATTTGGGCGTCTAGAGCGTTCAGCATCATTTGTGTCTGTACGACCGCGTTTAAATTCAGCATACCAGTAAATGATGAGTGATTTTCCAGGGGCAGAGTCCCCGTAACACTTATCGAGCCATGACTTTGCTTGAATGGCATTTTTTCCCATCAAAAAACAGTGTTTAATCAACACACGAAATTCGGTTTTTTCCATTGTTTTGAAAGTATCAAAAGTAGCGTCACTAAAACCACTGTAACTTGTAAACTAATCCTCGAAATGTCATGAAATTTTGACAAGTATCGTTTGAAATCATATGGATTTTTTGAAAAGGGCGACATCTATGTGTCAGACCAAAAACTTTTCAGTCTACGTGTTATTGTAGACTGATTTTCATAAAAAGAAAACTTGATATTTTTTCCTGGTTTTTATTGCAAAATGTAATGTCTATTTAAACTTCTATAAAAAAAATTTAAACATTATTTAAGCAATACGACATCGAATTTAAAAATTTTTTTGACAAATTATCGCGATATTTTTGCGATTTTCTTATAATATTTTTAAATTAGATTGTGTATGTGTTAAACAATATTTAAAAAAAAAAATTTTGGAAGTTTACGTCAGATATAATAATTTTTAGTATAAACTGGCAAAAACAATATCGGGTTTGTTTTAATACGAAAATCATATAAACTACCCTCAGCTGAATTTATTCATTTTTTTTTAAATTAGTAAAAATATTTAAAAAATATTTTTTTTTTGCTTTTAAAAAAAAAGCGCCGAGCGGATTTTTTTCTATAATGGTTTGAAATGTCCCTAATACCTGCTAGAATCAAAATCAATCAAAATTTTAGAACCACCTTAAATTTTTTTTTTTCGATTCGTCTCCAGGGCACCGTGCTACATAAAGAAAGCAAACTATCTTTATTCAGATATTTACATTTGCGAAAGTGCGATACTGATGAAGTTTGTAGGTCATTGCGTATAGGTGATTTCTTCCTGAAGTGGTTAACTTCTATACTCCACATTTACTGAATTTGACTCTACTATTAAACGCACAATTTCGTTTATAATTATTTTTAATAATAATTCTTTTAAATTTTATTTCAGTTCAATCCTCGTAGGATGTCAACCGACCGCCAAAGTTATCTTGAACAACCGTAATATTTCCATTTTGACCGAAAACCTGATTCTAACTTCGGCCGCAACAGTCATTCCACATATCATTGAAGCATTAGATATAACATGCATCATAAGTGCAGCACCAGAATTACCATATTTGCCCTTAAGTAGTAATATAAAATATCATAAAATTGATGTTATGGATTCACCAGATACAAATATATCTATATATTTTGATGAAGCATCCGATATTATTGAACAGGTAAACCATGTTTCTATTTATTTATTTATTTATATTAATTGTTTTTTTACTTTAATGGAGAACATTCTTTAGAGTCATTTGCAAAACAAAATCGAATAATATTAGAACTAACTACAATATTCATAGGAAAAATGCGAAATAGTATCGACTCGTGCCAATAGGTGGCGGTAAGATAAATTCCTAGCAACGCTGCATGTCACGTTTCAACTTGCTAGATCGTTCAGTTTGTTCTGTTTGAATATTTTCGTGAAGGTCTAATTGGGCTTTTGTGATTTTTATAATCGGTACGAAAAAACAACAGCGTTTGTGTGTTTGAGTTTTTTTCCTAAAACTTTTTAAAAGTATTACTGAAATATATGAAACGATTCGGAATACATTTTGGAACGAAGTTCTAAGCCGTAATCAAACTTTCGATTAGTTTTCACGATTTAAGGACGGCGAAACTTTGTTGCAAGACGACGAGGTTTCCTGAAGATCATCGATTGTAATGTCGCGTGAAATCATCGCCAAAGACTAACAACTCGTGAAGACCGCCGTTGGACAATTTTAGACATCTCGGACGAACTTTCTATAGATTGGAAAACGACCGTAGAGCGCAAAGAGTTTCCTCCTGCATAACGACCGTGCCCCGACAGTTCGAACTGTACGCGGCAATTCTTGGCAAAGAAATCTTTGACTGTCATTCGTCCCCACCCTTATTCACCTGACTTGGCATCCTTTAACTTCGAATTGTTCCCCCATATTAAGATGAAGTTCGCTTCAAGGCAGTACAGGAGATACAGCACGAATAACAGGCGGCGCTGGATGCACTGAAAGTATTAACCTTCCAAGAAATGTTCAGCCCTTGGAAAACGCACTGGGACCGGTGCATTCAAGTGCAGGGAGACTACTTTGAAGGTGACAGAAGATACGAAGCCTAAAGGTAACTACTCCAGATTTTACAACGTTAGCCTGGAAACTTGTGGACCACACCACGTATTATCAAAATATTGGGATGTTGGGATACAGGCGAGGGTTCTGGTTACTTCCAGTCCCGTCTCATTGCTTTTATTTCATCAGCAACATGGAAACCTAGTTTTTGCTGATAAGTTATCTAAGGCACAGCTTCGTTTTATTACTCGAGTTACGTTTCTACCTGTACCTGTAAACACAGTTGCCGAAGAATCCGGAACTAAAAGCCGTTAAGTTTGACATCCTTAATCGAGGAAGACAGAAGCTGCACAACTGTTAATTAGGAATGATCTTTGGAGATTTTTGAGAACTCACATCTGTTGATTTTAGTAGGATAGAATGACATCCGGAACTTCAAATATATTTTGTTTCCGGTCATTCAAGATATTTTCGCAAATAAATTAATTTCCAAAACAGGTCACCTGACTTGATACCGATGCACTTTTTCTTGTGCAGATATTTCAAGATTGAAGTTCTTAGTAACAATCCTCGTTCTCTGCAACAAGACTGAAACGATGTAAAGAGCAGTAATCAATGTAATAAAAATATAGAAACACTCTAGTTTCAATTTCCAATTTATTTATTTTAACCACTTAACAATTGTTTTAAACACACAATGTCTTCTTCAGAAGTGTATGAAGAGTAACTAAACTATTTTAAATGGTAATGTAAGTATTATGTTCCTTAAACTATAATTTATACCTGATTTGGGTACAGATATATCATTTTTATAAAGTATAAATCTATGATAGAATTTCTGAGAACTAATACAAATTGAGTAAGGAAGAATGATTTAAATCTACTTGTTCGTTTAATAACTGGTTGGAATTTTTATGGTTATTAATTTCGAGACTTTCTAGAAGATTTCATTTTTTGGATTTATTTTCAATATGTAGAATTTTAAATTCATCATTGAAATTATGTTATTAATTAATTCCGTGGGTTGTATAATGTGTGTTGTATTTGTGTTCTTTAATACGGGTTTCAAATGATCTACCAGTTTGCCCAACATAGTTTTTGGCACAAGATCCACAATTCAGTAAATAGACGCCTGATTTTTTCATTTTATTAGATTTAAATTTGTTATTCAGAGTTATATTCCCTAGAGGGCTGTTAGTTTCAAATGATATTTTTTTGTTATTTTGTGTTAATTGTTTGGAGATTTTCCTAGTGATTTTTCCTGTGTAAGTGTATTGTGCTTTTCTTTTGTGTATATAAGTGAGACTGCTTGTTTAAATGATTTTTTATGTAGAATGTTGTCAATAATATTAGGGTGTATCCGTTATTGACTGCTATTTGTTTAATGATGTTTAGTTCTTTAGTTAAAATTAATGTTTGACATGGGTAAAGAAATTGAATGCTGCCATTTTGTTACTTTTAGAGAGTGTTAGGGTGTGATGAACTATTGTGAATAACTGTGGCCGTATGTGAGAGCTTATGAAAAATAGAAAAATCATGCATACTATTTATTGTTGATATCGATAGATCTAAGAAATTGATTGAATTATTGGTTTCCAGTTCTAACATAAATTTAATATTGGGATGTAAATTATTTAAGAAATTAAGGAAGATAGTTAGTTGTCTGTCCGTTCCAGTAAAACAAGAAATGATGTCATCGACATATCTATACCAATAAATCAAATTTTTACTAGTTACATTTTGATGTATTTTTAGTATTCCGTACAGAACACTTATAAGATGACTTCGGTGTCTGTCTGTCCGTCCGTCCGTCAGTTCTGTCTGTCTGTCTGTCTGTCACACCCGATTTTCTCCGAAACTATTTGTCATAGAAAATTGAAATTTGGTAATAATATAGGAATTGATGGCCTCATCAAAGCCGTGTAGTTTTGAAGGGGTTAGTTTTGGGGGGTAAAATCGAAAGTGAAAAAAAATTTTTTTTAGTAGGTCATCGAGTGTGGTGTCAAATGAAAGCTTGTGAAAACACGAGTATATATATATATATATATATATATATATATATATATATATATATATATATATATACTTGCGCACACTTTTCCTTGTATTTTTAAAAAATCGCGACAAATCGCTGTCCCCCCACCTTATCTCGAAAAGTATTGATCAAAAAATTTTGAAAAAAATCTGGAATATTTTCCAGGGGGTGTAGATTGAACGAAAATTATCACTAGTGCATTACCTTTAATAATTTATCTGGTATATAAAAAAACAAAAATTTCAAGGTCATCAATTTTCAGTAAAGATTGGAAACAAACTTTGTTGAGAACTCATTTGGGGTGTGTTTCTGAAGCCACTGATCATTTTATACCACCGTAACAACATTTTTTATTTTAAAAAGCAATCAACGTACGGAACACTAATTGTGCAAGTTCAACTTGCACTTGACCGGTTATTTTTTGTTCTAAATGGTCCATAAATATTTCAGCTAGTAAAGGACTTAAAGGATTACCCATAATTAAGCCTTCTTTAGAAGTATAAAATTTATTGTTGAATTCAAAGTAGTTTTGATCAAGACAAATAGTTAGTAATTTTTTATTTTATACTCTACTTTTGAACTATTGAGTATTTTGAAATTAAATTATTTTATAGGATACTGTATATCTTTTGGCAGCAACATCAAGAGTATCTTATCAGAATCTTATTTTTTGATAAACAAAAATAAGATGCGTGCTAAATTTGAAAAAAATAAGAGAATCGAGGTTAATTGTCAAATTAAAAGTCCAATATCCAATTCAATATCTTTTCAGGTAAACAAATATTTCTTTACTTTTGATAAAAGCGGCGAATACCATATTATACATTTAAAAAAAAATTAAATAAAATGGATATATTTCGACTCAACATCCACCATTAGAAGGAAAAGGGAGATAACAAGTTGATTAAAGAATTTTCAAATGACGTTTTTAACAAAGGTAACAAATATCTTAAAAAATTGTAAAATGTAGTCTTTGGACTGGATTGACAAGTTTAGACCTAGAAATTCAATACACCAAGTCTAACGATGATCTATAGTTTTCAAGTAAGAACGTGGCAGCTCGTAATCTTGGAAAAATGTGTTTCGAGAACATGTTTTGTCATCAATGTATTCTTTGGAGTGCTAACAACGACACAATTACCTGAGTGATCGCCTCCTGCATCAATAATCGCCTGGCATCTTCGAGGCATGCTGTGGACGAGATTTTCTGCAATGATTTTCAAATTTTTCGAATCTCGCGAGACAACTGAATCAAAGTCCTCAGACTATTCTGAGCTTTCTCTTTACAAGGGACCAAACGTTTTCAATAAGGTTGGGATCCGGCGATTGTGAGGGCCACTCTAGTATCTTATCGTGGGCCCAAGCGAGCAGCTTCGCGACGTGATTTTCGCCCAGTAAAGGTTTCTTCAACGTGCTTCGGAATTTGACATCATGAGCACGACTGTGTCGTTATATTCAAACCCAATTTTCTTAATTTTGCCGCTTCTCGACGCAGCGTTAATTTCGAGTCTCGTGAAAACAAAGACACAATTCGTTTTTTCGACTTTCGGAGTGACTTTGCCTTCCGAGTTACGTTTTGACAAGTCGTTGACGTTTTGCGTCTCGTTAAAAGAATCGCAACCGCCCGGGAAATAAGAAGAAAATAGAGTGATAGTAAGAAATGTGGGATCTGAAGAAATTCCCGATGTAACAACGGATGAAATAATGAACGCCCTATGCACAACAACAAAGAACCAGGGGACGATGAAATAACTATAGAAATGATAAAGTATGGAGGGGCATCGATAATACAAGCTCTATATAAACAGGTGTCTAATAGAAAGTAAAACACCTTGGGTAAACGCCTTGATTGTCCTTATTTTTAAAAAGGAGAATAAATTTAAATTGGAGAATTACGGGCCCATCAGCCTGTTATCGGTACTATACAAAATCCTCACTAGAATCATAACATATATATTAACGTACAAATTAGACAGCTATCAGCCACGTGAACAAGCGGGGATACAGCACTTTGGACCATCTTCAAACAATTAGATTACTAGTGGAAAAAGCAAATGAATATAAGGTCACCTTGTGGATAGCAATGGTTGACTACGAAAAAGCATTTGATTCAGTACAGATATGGGCAGTCCTTAACGCCTTAAGTAACAGCAGAGTCGATAAAAAATACACAACTCTTGTATGCATATATAAAAATGCAACATCACAAAGAAAAAACAAACAAAATTAAAATTAAAAGAGGAATTAGGCAAGGCGACTTAATATCCCCAAAGCTGTTCACGTTGACTCTAGAAGACATATTCAAATTGTTAAAGTGGAAAAATAAAGTAATACTAATGGACGGTGAACGATTAAATCACTTAAGGTTCGCAGATGATGTCACTCTGATCGTCAACACAAAAGAAGAATTACAAGAAATGATGATGGAATTAAATAATAAGTCTCGAGAAATAGGTCATAAAAAATAAACTTCACCAAAAACAAATATTTGAACAACGAAAGTAAAGATAACTTAAACATGACGTGGTTAGAAAAGTGTCGTTAGTTTAGTCTGCGTTCGGAAGGTTACAATCTACATTTAAAATAAACATTCCAAATACAATAAAAGCCAGAGTATTCGATCAATATGTATTGCCGGTACTAACATATGGCACTGAAACGTGGGCTTTAAATAAAAGTATAATAAATAAACTCCAGGGAACCTAAAGAGCAATGGAGAGGAGAATGCTAAATATTAGACTCCAACATCATATACCTAACATCAAGATACGAAGAAGATCAAAAGTGACAGATGTAATACAACGAATATGTATAAGGTGGAATTTGGCGGGGCATGTCGCAAGAATGAATGATAACAGATGGATACGCCGTGTTGTTGAATGGAGGCCTAGAGAACAGAAAAGATGCAGAGGTAGACCTCAGACAAGATGGACAGACGATATAAAAAGATTGACAGGACACGATTGGATGCAAAAAACAAACAACAAAGCTCACTGGAGACAACTTGGGGAGGCTTACATCCGACTATGGATGGAATAAGCTAATAATGATGATGATGATGAAAACCTACTTCTTGACAAGCGACACCGACTTTTTAATATATCTAGTGGCCGCGGAATGTGTCATTTTAAGTCCGCTTGGATGAGAACAAAGAAAGACTGCCTCGAACCGACGCGCAAACAAGTGACTCCTTTTGGATTTTATGTGATTTCGACGAAACGAAATCGACTGATACTTTTACTAAAATGCGTCGTAGACAAAGGTTCCCTCTACCGATTTTTTGTTGAATCGCTAGAATTGCATCTACTCAAAATGAATTATCGAGGACACGTTCTTACTTGACAGACTGTAGCTATTAGTATATTTTTGATAATTATCTGATGTGGTTTTGTTTGTTGTCAACAATGGGAGTGTCGCGCCGAATAAAATTCCTTCATTTGAAAGAATAAATTAGAACAATATAATCAAAGCTGAACTAAATTATATTTATGGAGATGCTAATAAACTTAATTTACAACGCTGGGAACCTGGGCTGCTGAATTTAAACGTAAAAAGATGGCTTTTTCGATGTCAATCAAGAACTGTACTAACGAAGAAGGTGGTCGATTACGTTTACAAAATCGCTATGAACTAATATCAATGAGTGAGACAGCGAAGACTTTTGGCATCTCTTACGAATGATCACATAACTTTGAACATGAAAACTAAGTATCAGAAAACTTTGCACACTTTGAATACTGCGTTTGGTAACTGTTAATCAAAAACAAGAGACGAATGTGCCTTGAGCATTTTAAGTAGCATGAAAGGGACTTTCTTGGATAATTCATTGCTGCTGAAAAAGTATGGGTGCACCACTGCCCTACAGAGACAAAACTATAATTGAATCAATGGACTGCAAAAGACTGTAAGGAAGACGAAAGCAGTTTCATCAGCTAGCAAGATGACGACCACCGTTTTTGTAATTCTGACAGGATAAATCTTATCGATTTCTGGGAAGAAAGTAAAACTGTAACTGGAACATATTGTTCTGAATTATTACAATGTTGGGATAAGGGCATCAGGAAAAAACGTGCGTATTTATCCACGAAGATAATTCTCTCTCACCACTTTAAAGCACTAGAATACAAGAATCAGCAGTTTAGTTGACGATAATGCAAAGCTCAAGCCCAAATTGATTATTTACCATACTCTCCAAATTTGGCTTCATCTGTCTTGTTTTCTCCCCAAAATTAAAAAAATACTGAGTTGTGAGACACATTAAACCAAGTACATTGAACTGTTTTCAGAACTTTTCAATTCAGCCTCAAATCTTCAATGTTCTTTACGATATTGATTGTATATTGCCAGTTTTGATTAAAAAATATATTTAATTATTATATGAAAAAATTTTATAATAAAAATACCGTAGTTCTGGCAATTTAAAACTTATTTTGCAACAATTCATCTAAATGTGCTTGGCAAAAGTTGTAAAAACCACTTTTTAAACGACTACTTTTTCGTTTTCGTTTCAATGAAATTGAAAGATCGAGGCTAAGGTTGAGTTAAGGACGGCCATCTAAATTTTTGAAGTTGAAGTTAAATATGCAATTAAAAAATTTCTGACTTGAACAAACAAATCATTAACCTTAATGTATTAAGAGGATTGAAATTTTAAAACGCTAAAAATAAGCATGTAGAGTGACAAATCCTGCACAAATAATAATATAAAGTTTATACATCTGTAATATATACAAAATGCAACGTCTTTCTGTCTGTTTGTGTGTTTGTTAGTGTGCTTATCACACGAGAACCACTTATCCGATTTACGTGCTTTTTTTTAAACATACATATGTTCTCTGGTCAGGTTATAGGATATATTTTATTACGTTAGGTAACATAAGAAATAAGCAGTGACGATAATAGTGAATCAAGTCGGAAAAAAGTTTGCCGCTAGCGCGTTCTCTTGCAATACACTGCTTAAACTATTAAATACAATATCATGTAGCAGAGGATATAGGATATATAAAATGCAACGTCTCTCTATCTGTCTGTATGTCCGTTAGTGCGTTTATGACTTAAGAACCAGTTATTCGATTTGCAGGTTTTTTTTTTTAATTCACATATTTGTTCTCTGGCCAGGTTATCTATAATGTATATAAAATGCAACATCTCTCTGTCTGTCTGTCTGTTTGTCCGTTAGTGCCCTTATCACTCGAGAACCACTTATCTGATTTACGTGTTTTTTTTTGAATTCATACATTTGTTCTCTGGCCAGGTTATCTATATAATATATATATATATATATATATATATATATATATATATATATATATATATATATATATATATATATATATAAAATGCAACGTCTCTCTGCCTGTCTGTCTGTTAGTACGCTTATCACTCGAGAACCAGTTATCCGATTTACATGCATTTTTTTAAAACATACATATGTTCCCTGGCCAGGTTATAGGATATATTTTATTACGTTAGGTAACATAAGGAATAGACAGTGAGGCAACGTCTCTCTGTCTGTTCGTTAGTACGCTTATCACTCGACAACCACTTATTGTAAAGTTTGTGGTATTGGCATACTTGGGAACAAAGAACTGACATCAAAAGAAATTAAGATTTAAGCTTCATTAAGAACTAGATTTTTTGTTTTTATTAATGAATTCTAAAGAATTCTTCACTGCGAAAGTATTCAATGGTAAATTCTCAAGTTCTTTTGATAACCATTTGGATATTAAATATGTGGGTGATCCGACCGATGAAACAATGGGTCGCATTGCTTTTCCAGGTTTGTGAATTTTGGGTAAGCAATACAACTTAGGTATGGTTGGATTACTCACATTTAATTTAAATTTTAGCGAATCAGAGATAAGGTTCTTACATTTCTTTAAAGAGTTTTTTACCTCTGTTATCATCGGTAATGGATTTCTTATTACCTTTTCATAAGGGCTAGATTCGATAAGATTATATTAAAGTAATCTTTCTTATCCAGTATAACATCTTTCTTTCACAATCCCTTAACTACTTTTACATTTTTTTGTGAATTAGAATATTTATTGTTAACCATGTTTTTTGATATTTGATTGCGACATGCATCACAACATGGTTAATAACACAAATTCTAATTCACAAAAAAACATAAGAGTAGTTAAAGGATTGTGAAAGAAAGATGAAGAAGCTCTGATGTGGCAATCAATTCCTATATTAATGCCAAATTTCAACTTTCTATGTCAAATACTTTCGGAGAAAATCGGATGTGACAGACAGACAGACACCGAGTGATCTTATAAGGGACTTTTTTCAAAGCTCGGCTTGTTTATATTTAAACGCAAACCAAAATTAATAGCGGACGATTTGGTGGAATGTAAGCGTTATCAGATTTCCAAAATTCTAAATATAATAAAGCAAAATTATCGTGAATCGTTTTAGCTAATAGAAAAGGAGCGGCTCTGCACAAACGTGTAATACGTTAATTTTTTTGGAAATCTATTCACTGTTTTCTACTTGTCCTTACCGTACTTATTCAAGTTTCTTAGGAATCACTGATTTGGTGATGTTATGAATGACATACTCTGTCTACTCTTTTTTATGTCTGGGCTTTCTCCGATAATACAAAGAAACATTCGTCTCCGCTCTTAAAAATTTGTCTGTCTTTTTTAAAAGCGAAAATGAAAAGTTACGACCCTCCGTTCTATTTTTTCACTTGTGTCGGAATTCCACAAATATTTTCGTGTTTATTCGAAATTTAAAAATAAACTGAAATAAAGGGAAATGAATCACGGCAAAGTGGAAACGGAATTTCTAAACATTTTCGATCGTGAATGGCCTGCTGCACGTTTTGAGGCTAAACAAACACACAGATTTAATTAAAATGGCAACATTGACTTAAGTGTGTTTATATTTTGTAATATTGCATTTGTGTTTATATGCGGTTTGTGCCGGCCTTAATTAGAAAATATTGGGTAAAAGGCAACATGGATAAATTAGGATAATTCAGTTGCGAACTTCCAAGGCAGTGCTTATCAAATTTCCTTTTTTAAAAGTTACCGCCCGTATATGTTTATTAGTCAGTCCTTCTATAATAAGATATACACCTTTTTTAGTTTTATAGCCTTTATTCTTTAATTTTGCGATGTTACAAATGGTAATTAGCAAACAGGTAATTATTTACGAGACATATTTCGAATCGCCACGCTTCCCGTTAACAGGCAGAAGGGATGTGTGTGATATATTTTTTAAGTTATTCATCATGATCTATAACTTGGAAGCAAACAAATTTTATGGGTAGTAACGAAAATTTAAACAACTGTTTAAGATCACCACATAACACGTAGGTCTGACACATAGATGTCGCTCTTTTCAAAAATCCATATGATTTTTAGGAAGTACCAACCTTCAAACGATACGTGTCCAAATTTCATGACATTTCGACGATTAGTTTACAAGTTATAGTGGTTTTAGTGACGTTACCTTTGATATTTTCAAAACAATGGAAAAAATCGAATTTTGTGTGTTGATTAAACACTGTTTTTTGATGGCAAAAAATTCCGTTCAAGCAAAGCAATGTCTTGATAAGTATTATGGAGACTCTGCCCTTGGAAAATCACTCATCATTTACTGGTATGCTGAATTTAAACGTGGTCGTACAAATGATGCTGAACCCTCTGGATGCCCAAATTGGGTGGTTACACCGAAAAACATCAAAAAAATCCACAAAATTGTTTTGGATGATTGTAAAGAGAAATTGCATGAGATAGCTGACACCCTAAAGATACGAAAAGAACATGTTGGTCATATTTTGCATGAACATTTGGGCATGAGAAAGCTCTGTGCGAAATGGGTACCGCATTTTCTCACAGTGGACCAAAAACAACAACGTGTTGATGATTCTGAGCGCTGTTTGGTGTTTAAGCGCAATAAAAAGGATTTTTTTCATGCGATATGTGACAATGTATGAAACATAGATCCACCACTACACACCGGAATCAAATCGTCAGTCAGCTGAGTGGACGGCAGACGGTGAAAGCCTCCCAAAGCGACTAAAGATATAACAGTTGGCTGGGAAGGTTTTGGCCTCTGTATTTTGGGATGCGTATGAAATAATTTTCATCGACTATGCTGAGAAGGGAAAGAACCATCAATAGCGAATGTTATGTAAAGTTATTGGTGCGTTTGAGGGCAGAAATCGCAAAGAAACAGCCCCAAATGAACAAGAAAAAAAGTACTCTTTCATCAAAACCGTGTCACAAGTAAATGGTTATGATGGCACAATTGCATGAATTGAGGTTCGAATTACTTCCCCATCCACCGTATTCTCTAGATTTGGCCCCCAGTGACTACTGTCTATTCGCAGACCTTAAAAAGATGCTCGCAGGACAGAGATTTGGTTCCAATGAAGAAGTTATCGCCGAAACTGAGGCCTATTTTGAAGGCAAAGACAAATCCTTCTACAAGAAAGGTATAGAAATGTTAGAAAAGCTTTGGACTGATTGTATCGCTTTTGAAGGAGACTATATTGATAAATAAAATCAAATTTTGCAAAAAATGTGTTTTAAGTAGCTACAGCAAAAACTTTTCAGCATACATGTTAGGTTTATTGTATTAGAGCTGACAATTGTTTCGACACACTGTGTCTTCTTCTGAAGTAAGTTGTAAAATACCTACAAAGTATGTTACAAAATATATAAGTTACCTAATTATAAGGGTTAAATTAATTAACAATATTTTCCTTAATAACTAAAACAAGTTCTTATATAATAAATTGATTGAGGTTCTGACAAAATACTGTAAATTCACACTTAAATGTAGTATAAAAAATAGTAAGGAATTAATATCAAATATACATCCATTAATTCTACCAAGTAACTCCACGCTCGTATCATTTGACGTACAGAACCTTTTTCCAAGTAGACCACCGTCAGACGCTAAAATATTGGTTCAAAGATTACTTAATAAAAATAATGTCAACCCAATAGTAAAACAAGAAATATTAGAGATCTTAACATTGTATTTAGACCAGAATTATTTCGAATTCAACGATAAGATTAATGTAAGTAGGAAATGTTTAATAATGGGAAACCCTCTTAGTTCCATTTTATCAAAAATTTACATGGACAATTTAGAAGAACAAATCAGTAAATCTCATCTATTTAAAAACTCTTTTATTGCTACCGTTATGAAGATGATGTATTGACATGCTTTACCGGTACAGATCGACAATTAAAACTATTTTTAGATTATATTAACCAACTACGTAATAACATTACTTTTACAACAGAAATAGAAATAAATAAAGCGATTAATTTCTTAGATTTAAAAATATCAAACGAAATGAATAACTTGATTTTGAAATCATACATGAACCAACGTAGTCAGGTATAACTATACACGCTATTTCTAACCACCTGTTCACACATAAACTTTCAGCTTATAATAGTTTCATCCACAGACTAATAAATACACCCTTAATGGAAGAAAATTTAAATATTATAAAACAAATGGGTACAGGAGTGACTTAGTAGAAAATATTTTATTGATAAAAAAAATTAAAAAAGCAATAGGAATGGTGTACCCACTTAAACAACTAAAGAAATATAAGTTTCATACACTCACTTATACCGGTAAATTGACCAATAAAATTCGATATTTTTTCCATAGAAATTAAGTAAATATTGCATTCCGTACCAATAATACGTCAGCCTATTAAAAATAATAAAAGTAAAACAAAATAAAAAATAAAACAGGAGTTTATGAACTATACTGAGCCACTTGTAATAAAACCTATGTAGGACAAACAGGCAGATCGTTTTATAAAAAAATAAAGGAACATAAACAAAGTTATAGAATGAAAAATAACATATCTCACTACTCTAAACATTTAGCAGATGAAAATTATACCTTCAATAAAGATTTCAGAATTTTGCACAATGAAAAGAAAGGCCAATTACTGAATTGTTTAGAGCAGCTATAGATTAACCGGAAAAAATCCTCAGGTTTATTACTCAACGATCAATTGGATGACGGAGGATCTCCTTTACTGAACTTAGTTATTAAGGTGAATATTGTTAATTCATTTAACCCTTATAACCTGGTAACATATATTTTGTAACATACTTTGTAGTTATTTTACATCTTGTTCCAGAAGAACACACAATGTGCCCGAACAATTGTCAGCTCTAATACAATAAGCATATGTACTGATCTTAAACAGTTGTTTAAATTTTCGTTTCTAGTTATTATGGATCTCCATCAAGTAACGGCTAAATCAGTGCAAATTTTATGGGTATTCTTTTAGAAATGTGATTACTACTTATTGTTTAAAATGAATACTGATGGGAACTAAATCATCACTATTTTTCGTGGAATCTATAAATTAATGTTTGATTGATCGTGTGTTGTAATATGAGTATAACAATGGCCAGGAGTAAAAATATAAAAAAATATAAAATTTAAAAAGATTAATTAAAAAAGGTTGATTGGAGGAAAGATTGATGTATGATTGATAATATCGCCCTATAAACAATCTTTTTTCAGGTCTATTTTCAGTGTAAAAAATCTATGAAAGTATTTGTTTTGCCTAACAGTACTATTAATATCAATATATAATGAGGCGCCAATAAAGAAAATTAGTTGTTTTTTACTGCTTTAAGCGGAGATCTTCCAAAACTCGGTTTTTATCGATTTTTCACTTTAATAATGAATTTAAAGTGGAATTTTCGTTGTTGAAATATATATGTATATATATATATATATATATATATATATATATATATATATATATATATATATATAATATATATAATATATAATATATATATATATATATATATATATATATATATATATATATATATATATATATATATATATATATATATATATATATATATATATATATATATATATATATATATATATATATATATATATATATATAATATATATATATATATATATATATATATATATATACATATATATATATATATATACATATATATATATACATATATATATATATATATATATATATATATATATATATATATATACATATATATATATATATATATATATATATATATATATATATATATATATATATATATATATATCTATATATGTATATAATATATATATATATATATATATATATATATATATATATATATATATTATATATAATATATATATATATATATATATATATATATATATATATATATATATATATATATATTATATATATACATATATATATATATATATATATATATATATATATATATATATATATATATATATATATATATATATATATATAGGTAGCATAAGGAATGAGCAGTGACGTAAAATAGTGAATGAAGTCGGAAAAAAGTTTGCTGCTAGCGCATTCCCTTGCAATACACAGCCTAAACCATTAAATATGGAACAATATTATGTAGCAGAGAATATCTATAATCTATAATATATATAAAATGCAATGTCTCTCTGTCTGTCCATTAGTGCGTTTATTACGCGAGAACCACTTATCCGATTTACCTGTCTTTTTTTAAATTAATACATATATTCTTTGGCCAGGTTATATAATAATAATAATAATCTATATCTATAATATATATAAAATGCAACATCTCTCTGTCTGCCTGTCTGTCCGTTAGTGTGCTTATCCCTCGAGAACCACTTATCCGATTTACGTGATTTTTTAAATTCATACATACGTTCTCTGACCAGGTTATAGATATATAGTTTATTACATCTATAATATATAAAATGCAACGTATCTCTGTCTGTCTGTCCGTTAGTGCGCTTATCACTGGAGAACCACTTATCCGATTTACGTGATTTTTTAAATTCATACATATGTTCTCTGACCAGGTTATAGATATATATTTTATTACATCTATAATATATATAAAATGTATCCGATTTTCTAACTTTTTTTTTTTAAACATACATGCGTTCTCCGGCCAGGTTATAGGCTATATTTTATTACGATAGGTAGCATAAGGAATGAGCAGTGACGATAATAGTGAATGAAGTCGGAAAAAAGTTTGCCGCTAGCGCGTTCTCTTGCAATACACAGTCTAAACCATTAAATATGGAACAATATTATGTAGCAGAGAATATCTATAATCTATAATATATGCAATGTCTCTCCGTCTGTCTGTCTGTCTATCCATTAGTCCTTTTATCACGTGAGAACCACTTATCCGATTTACCTGTCTTTTTTTAAATTCATACACATATTCTTTGGTTATATAATAATAATAATCTATATCTATAACATACATAAAATGTAACGTCTCTCTGTCCGTCTGTCTGTCTGTCCGTCCGTTAGTGCGCTTATCACTGGAGAACCACTTAACCGATTTACGTGCTTTTTTTTTAAAACATACATATGTTCTCTGGTCAGGTTATAGACTATATTTTATTTACGTTAGGTAATATAAGGAATAAGCAGTGACGATAATAGTGAATCAAATCGGAAAAAAGTTTACCGCTAGCGCGTTCTCTTGCAATACACTGCCTAAACCACTAAATATGGAACAATATCATGTAGCAAAGGATATCTATAATATATATAAAATGCAACATATCTCTGTCTGTCCGTCCGTTTGTGCGCTTATCACTGGAGAACAACTTATCCGATTTACGTGCTTTTTTTTAATCATGCCAAACTATTAAATATGGAACAATATCATGGAGCAAAGAATATCTATAATATATATAAAATGCAACGTCTCTCTGTCTATCTGTCTGTCCGTTAGTGCGCTTATCACTGGAGAACCACTTATCCGATTTACGTGCTTTTTTTTTAAACATACGTATGTTGTCTGGCCAGGGTATAGGATATATTTTATTACATTAGGTGACATAAGGAATAAGCAGTGACGATAATAGTGAATCAAGTCGGACAAAGTTTGCCGCTAGCGTGTTCTCTTGCAATACACTGCCTAAAGCATTAAATATGGAATAATATCATGTAGAAAAGAATATAATATATATAAAATGCAACGTCTCTCTGTCTGTCTGTCTGTCCGTTAGTGCGCTTATCACTCGAGAACCACTTATCCGATTTACTTTTTTTTTGTAAATTTATACATATGTTCTATATAATTCGATATAAGCCTAGATAATGGGACATAAGGTGAGATAATGGGAGATAAGGAGAAATAATGGGAGATAAGGAGAAATAATGGGAGATAAGTTGAAATAAGTCTTGATAATGGGAGATAAGTATAAATAATGGGAGATAAGGAGAAATAATGGGAGATAAGCAGATATAAGTTTAGATAATGGGAGTTATGGTGAGATAATGGGAGATAAGAAGAAATAATGGGAGATAAGGAGAAATATTGCGAGATAAGTCGAGATAAGCCTAGATAATGGGAAATAAGATGATATAATGGGAGATAAGGAGAAATAATGGGAGTTAAGGAGAAATAATGGGAGATGAGCAGAGATAAGTCTAGATAATGGAAATTATGTAGAGATAATGGGAGATAAGGAGAAATATTGGGAGATAAGGGGAAATAATGGGTGATACTTTATTACGTTGGGTAACATAAGGAATAAGCAGTGACGATAGTAGTGAATCAAGTCCACGCGAGCGGAGCCGCGGGCCCTGTTAGTATATATATATATATATATATATATATATATATATATATATATATATATATATATATATATATATATATATATATATATATATATATATATATATATATATATATATATATATATATATATATATATATATATATATATATATATATATATATATATATATATATATATATATTCTCTCAAAAATGGAACCTCTAATAGGTTCGCATAGAAGGTACCTTTTTGGCAGAAAAATATTTGTAGAATCTCATTATTGATATTAAGAATTGGTTGAAAATCAATACACAAAATTATGATTATTATAGTAGCTATCATCCTGTCCATGAAATTGAATTTCTGTTTCCATTACCTGTACTCAAAAACCAAACCATATGAATAAATTGATTATTCAGTATTACTTAATTTTATTACAGTAATTTTATGAGTACCTGCATATATATTTTTTTCCATTGAAGTGTTATAAATGTATATTATTGCTGTGAAAATACCGACCAATATCAGAGGAAAATTTCTTGTATATTAGGGCAAAATAGGTAATGTTCTTTTATTTATACATCTGCTTTAATCAAACTTTTAACGGTTGATGTAAATTTATTTTAAAAGTTATTTTTGACTTTGATAGCTCTCAATAGCAATATATATTATATATTATATATATATATATATATATATATATATATATATATATATATATATATATATATATATCACATCTCTGATTTGAATCGCCCTCGCTAGTCATAGCCTTATACGTAATAGTAATTAAAGTATTTGGCACCAATATTCTATTGATTCATCTCGTAACGAGATATCACTCGTATTGCATAAGCGGGGAAGATAGCAGGCACATGCTACTGTAGGAAGTTAAGATTTTATTATTTTTTCGTGTGTAAAGCTGTAGATACACGCGACCAAACTGCTGGCCCTTGCTGGTAATACATAAATTAATAATAGCATTAGGTCCAAATTCATCGATATAATAAAATAATACATTTTTTTTTAATAAGTTCTTCGAGGATCCACATTACATTTGGCCATAATACAAAAAAAAGTTCACTATTATATATCACCAGGAGCCATGATTGACTAGTCAATCATCGCTCCTGATGAAGCTAACGTGGTTAGCGAAACGCGAGTCGAGTGCAAAAATAAGGTGTTTGGTGTAGTGGTGATATATATACTGAGCAGTGTCATTGTGCCAAAGATCCACATCCCCAACACAAAAAAGTTATTGGTACTAAGAATATATTGCCACTAGAAAGAGATACTATTTATGGCGAACGTGATAAAAAAATCGGAATATGAATTACTCTGCGATTGTTTTTATGAGGGAATTTTGGCAGATGAGCTATTGTAAAACTTAAATTTTGGCACTACAATTAAATTTTTGAAAACGCGCACTTTTGCTTTGAACAATAGGATATTAACTGAAGTGTTTTATTTAATGGTAGTTTTTTGAAAAACAATTTATATGTATACCAATATAGTATTAAATATATATGAACTATATATTATGTTTTGTAGTTTAAAAACTTGTTGCATCGACTTTGATTCGTTGATATTTTAGCGTACATCTATTTTACAAGGAAAGGAGTTAATTTTTAGGACTGAACCGTTTTGAGTGGATCAGTTACTATAAACATCAACCATACTTTTTGCTTTGTTTTTTTTATCTATAACACGACTATTAAGTTTATAGCTTTACTATTTATTATCTGGGTTATCAAATTCATAATACAAAATTGTCACAAACTATGTTCCTAACCTCTTAAAGTATGAGTTTATTCGGGGGGGGGGGGAATCAAAAACATTTTTCCGAAAAGATCACCTGACCTATTATAAGAAAATAGATTAGTAGATTTGTTTAGTATTTATTTTCTAAAAATAGAGCGTTTTCGATTTGAGACTTGACATTATATACAATAAAACAGGAAAATAGTATTTTAATTTTATAGAGAAATACTGAAAAAAAAAGATTACGGTTTATTATAATAACAACGAAAACATGTTAATAAATTTATGATATATAGCTAAGCAAAACTTTGCCAAAGTTTTCCAAAAAGCAAAAATATTTTTGCAGGTAGTTGATGACTTGTTAATGTATATAGCGTAGTTATAATATATGTGCCAATATTCAAATCCCACCTCACTCCTATAGTTTTAATGAAATAATTGGCATTACATTAGTAATATTCTGTCACATTCTGTTATCATTTCGAAGGTATAAGGAGTGCAAATTAATTTTGAGGGATTTTTAAGAAAGCGCATAACTCGTATATCACATCGGAGCATCTTCATCATCATCATCATCAGCTATGTAGTCCATGGTCGGACATAAGCCTCCCCTAAGTACGTCCACCATGTATAGTTTTGGGCGTTGTTTATCCAGTTGTATCCCACTGGTCTTTTGATGTCGTCAGACCATCGGGTTTGCGGGCGCCCTCTACTTCTTTTCGCATCGGGACATACTGTTGCTATATTTATGGTGAAGCACCATCATTAGACTTTAATTTTTAGTACATGTTATTTTGCCGAAGTGTAAACAACATATTTTTTGGAGCATTAAATATGTCAATTTACGTGCCAACAAAACACAATTCGCAGGAAGCGTCACTTTTCTTGTTTAATTCGAAGAAAAGCGCTGCTGAAAGTCATCGATTGCTATCGGAAATCTATTGTGATTATATTTCATCGATGAAAACCTGTGAGTACTGGTTTCGATGCTTTAAAAGTGGTGATTTCGACACGGAAGACAAAGAACGTCCAGGCCAGCCAAAAAAGTTTAAAGATGAAGAGTTGGAGGCATTACTCGATGAAGACCCGTGCCAAATGCAAAAAAGAACTTGCAGAATCATTAGCAGTTGATCGCACAACCATTTTTAAACACTTACATGTACTGGGAATGATTCAACAGCAAGGAAGTTTGGTGCCGTACGAATTGAAACCAAGAGACGTTGAAAGGCGATTTTTTACCTGTGAACAACTGCTTCAACGGCACTGGGAAAGGTTTTTTTGCATCGTATCGAAGCTCATGATGAAAAGTAGATACACTACGATAATCCAAAGCGCAACAAATTATGGGTGAAGCCCGGTGAACCATCAACATCCTCGCCGAAACCAAATATTCATGGCTCGAAGCATATGCTGTGTATCTGGTGAGATCAGCTTGGTGTAGTGTATTATGAGCTGCTTCAACCCAACGAAACTATTACTGGAGACATTACCGACAATAATTGATGCAATTGGGCCAAGCGTTGAAGGTACCGCAATTCCAAAAGACACGACAAAGCGGTTTTTCAACATGACAACCGTCGGTCACTTGTTGCAAAACCCGTCAAGGAAACGCTAGAAGCGCTTGGATGGGATGTCCTACCTCATCCGCCGTACTCACCAGACATTGCTCCTTCTGATTATCATTTGTTTCTATCGATAACGCACGGCCTGTCTGAATAGAGTTTCCATTCTTACTAGGATACCAAAAATAGATCAATTTGTGGATAGCCTCAAAAGATGAGTCGTTTTTTCAACGTAATGTTCATATGCTGTCACAAAGATGGGAGAAACTAGTGGTTAGCGATGGATAGTACTGAGTAATCAATTTGTAACTAACGTAATGAAAGACAATTTGTCAAAATTTCCACTTTTTATTAAAATATTGCATGACGCGTTTTCGTTACATGGTAACCACCTTATTACCTACTTAGTAGATAGAAGTAGATCAAAAGGTGGAATAAAAGCTAAATGTTTGTTAGTTGCAAAAAGCATCAGAAGAAGTTATCATGTAACGAAACGCGTCATGGAATTTTATAATAAAAAGTGGAAATTTTAATAAATCGTCTTTCATTACGTTAGTTATGGATTTCCATCAAGTAAATTCAAACAATTCAAAATTTATAACCATTTTTTTTACAGTAAAGCGATATTTTTCCCGAAAAGTCCCTCAAAATTATTTCAAACACTCAATATTTACAAATATTATAATATTAAATGATTCCAATTGCAACAGTATTTCTATTAAAATTAATATCAACTAATAAAATTAAACAGAGTACATATTCTAGCAAACAGTATTGTCCTTCGATCGATCGGTATATTTGTTTGTTTATATTATAATAGTTTTTACTTTTCTTTCCTTTCCAGGAGGCTTCTCTAGGGGGTAGGACGCTAGTATTCTGTGTGGCTGGAGCAAGTCGATCAGTAAGCCTATGTATAGCTTACCTGATGAAATATCATCAGCTTACGCTACTAGAAGCATACAACTACGTCAAAACGCGACGACCTAGGATTAGACCTAACTGTGGGTTCTTTAAACAGTTAATTGAATATGAAAATAAGTTGTACAAAAATAATACAGTAAAAATGGTTCATAACGATTTAATACAAATGAGTATTCCTGATGTATATGATAGTGAATATAAGATACTAAAGAATAAGCTTAGGGAAAGGCTTAGGGGTAGATGTCATGTAATTTAAATATATTTGTTGAACAAAAATCTTATCGTGTAACATGATATTTCATATTTCATATCAACGAACGTGTAAAAATTTAGTCACTATATTATCCTAAGAGAAATATAGGTAATTTTTTTATAATTACAATTTAATAATTATACGACATGCCGACTCTCTTCAATCATGTTGCGCTCAACATCGATATGTTTTGGAACAACAACATTTTGGTCGCAAATCAATTATATACCATCTTTTCTGATGGTGATTCATTACCGAAAGTTGAAGGTAACGATTCGAGGCATTGTTATTGAGTTAGGCCTTCACTAAAATCATAAAAATCATCCAACGAAAACCTAAACGTGAAATTTTCATTTGTTCACAAAAAACTGTTTTTTTTTTTTTAAATGCTCACTGTAAACAAACTACTCGGCCAATTTCAGAAGTGTCACTGTTTTAATAGTAACAAATTTCAAATTTTACAACAATGGTAATGTTACATTTCAATAGCGCTATCTAGTGGTAGTTTGTAAAAATTTAAAAGGCGCATTTTGTGATTCAAATTTTTTTTTTTGTCCTGCACTTGTTAAAACAATTCTAGAGGATAAATTTATTTCGTTCTTTCTTTACGTATATTTTTAATGGTTTACTTAATTTTTGACTAGGGTGTTAAACTCTAACGTTTTGGAAAGAGATATGATTATTATGTATATTTTTTCTTATTATGACTTATACATTGTCGCTATCTAAAACTGACTGAAAATCTGAAGTGAAAGATATTTTCTTACCGGCACCTACATATTATATACCCTCTGTCCAAGAAGAACTAAACTTTTAATAGAATAGAAGTTAATTATAATTATTTAAAACCATTTTAATTGATATATCCTCTCCTAGCTCGATACAGATGCAGATTTTCTCGACAGTGAACATTTCGATAGTGCACGACGCCTGAACATTTCGATAGTGCAAATGGAATCAAAGAAAGATAAATAAGTCACAGGATATTAAATCAGGCGAATATGGCAAAAAATCTAACAAAAAACTTGGTTTTCGCCCAAAAACTTTCATATTATGTCTGAAGTTTCCACCATTAGTTACGATCGTTTCAAAGAAGTTTAAGTCCTTATGAACGGTGAAAAGGATGTGAACTTGTACCCTTAAGTACTGAATAAGCATTTATAAGTGCATGATTTTTGAAACATTTGAAGAGTTTTGGTTAACGAATCTAACACATTTTCTAACCGTTTGTCAAAACTCGTATCATTAAAATTTTGCACCTAATGGAACGAATATCATAAAACAATACTTTCAATAAGAGTTGGCGCTACTGTTTTTTTTCTATATTCGAAAAGTTTGGTTTATTCTTGGAGGAAGATAGTGCATTCTTTTTTACCGTTGATTGCAATTCACATTATACCACAGGGATACTGTAATTTTCGGCTAGTGTGCTAAACTCTAACGTTTTGGAAAGACATATGATTATTATGTATATTTTTTCTTATTATGACATATACATTGACGCTATCTAAAACTGACTGAAATTCTGAAGTAACAGACATTTTCTTACCGGCACCTACATATTATATACCCTTTGTCCAAGAAGAACTAAACTTTTAATAAAAAAAAGCTAATTATAATTATTTAAAACTATTTTAATCGATATATTCTCTCCTAGCTTCGATACAGCTTGTGGCACAATTAACTACTAAATGATTCTTTTATGCAGATTTTCTCGACAGTGTTAAGGGTTATAGTTACTGACACCTGGACATTTCGATAGTGCAAATGGAATCAAAGGAAGAGAAATAAGTCACGGGATATTAAATCAGGCGAATATGGCAAAAAATCCAACAAAAAACTTGGTTTTTGCCCGAAAACTTTCATATTATGTCTGAAGTTTCCATCATTAGTTACGATCGTTTAAAAGAAGTTTAAATCCTTATGAACGGTGAAAAGGATGTGAACTTGTACTCTTAAGTACTGAATAAGCATTTATCACTGCATAATTTTTGAAACATTTGAAGATTTTTGGATAATGAATTTAACACATTTTCTAACCGTTTGTCAAAACTCGTATCATTATAATTTTGCACCCAATGGAACGAATATCATAAAACAATAATTTAACTAACAGTTGGCGCTACTGTTTTTTTTCTATATTCAAAAATTTGGTTTAATCTTGGAGGGAGAGTGCATTCTTTTTTATCGTTGATTGCAATTCACAACATTATACCACCAGGACTTGTATTATAAAAATTTATTTGAATTACTTTGAAATTGACATAAATTAGCCTGTAATTATTGAATCTTTTTCATCATTAATATGCTGATGTAGAACAAATGACAGTTTAATTTAGTTTTAAAATAGGTTCTATAAGCGTGAATTGGACGAAATAATTTCATCTAATCTACTTTTAGTGTTCCGTACATTTATGAGATCACTTCAGTGTCTGTCTGTCTGTCACACCCGATTTTCTCCGAAAGTATTTGACATACAAAGTTAAAATTTGGCATAAATATAGGAACTGATAGCTCAATCAAAGCCGCGTAGTTTTAAAAGTTAAATTTTGACTTAAGGGATTAGTTTTGGGGGGTAACATCGGATTTTTTTTTTTGCAGCACGAGTTCACAAATATATACGCTGGAATACTCGCACAAACTTTCCTTTATACTATTTTTAAAAAAAGTCCAAAATTGCTGTATTCCTATCCTATCTCTAAGAGTCCAAAAATTTCGAAAAAAATTCTGGGATATTCTCCATAAAGTGTAGATTGAGCGAAAATTTTCACGAGTGCATTACGTTTGATAATTTATCTGGCCTAAAAAAAAAATATTTGACTTGACAATGTGGTGGAATTTTTTTTTTTTCATGGAAAATTGTGAATTTATCCGGGCTACAAAATATCAATATATATTCGGTGCAATCAGTAATATACTCATATATTTTTCAGTTCATTGCCGCTTTAAGCATTTGGCCAATCACATATGACCAACGGATAGGTGCCCAGACAAAAGAATTTTAATTTATTTGTTTATAATTAAACAAATATTTAGGTAGTAAATATTTGTTTTACAATTTTACTACAAAGATATCTCGCTTTTTATATATTCTTGGTAATTATATTGAACATGAATGTGTGATTGAAGTTCATAGAATATTTCAGCATTCCCGGTACGGAACACTAATTGTCCTACTAGCACCTGTCGGATTTGTTTTTCCTTATTTCATTTTTGTTAATAAAAAGAACATATACGAGGCTGGTTTGAAAAGTCCGTGCAAAAATAAAAACTACTTATGTGTTTGGGGTAAACCTTTTTTATTTTTCGACATAGTCTCCTTTTAGGCTTATACACTTCGTCCAACGATGTTCTAGTTTGTTGATCCCTTCCGAATAATAGGATTTGTCCAAGTCTGCAAAATATCCATTAGTGTCTGCAATCACCTCCTCGTTTGAATAAAATCTTTGTCCCGCCAGTCATTTCTTCAAATTGGGGAACAAATAGTAGTTCGAGGGAGCCAAGTCTGGAGAATAGGGGGGATGTGAAACGAGTTGGAATCCTATTTCCATTAATGTTGCGACCACAACTGCTGAGGTGTGTGCTGGTGCGTTGTCAGGATGGAAAAGGACTTTCTTGTGGGCCAATCGCGAGCTTTTTTCTTGCAGCTCGGTTTTCAAACGGTCCAATAACGATCAATAATATTCACCTGTAATAGTTTTACCCTTTTCCAGATAGTCGATGAGGATTATCCCTTGCGAATCCCAAAAGACAGTCGCCATAACCTTTCCGGCCGAAGGAACGGTCTTCGCCTTTTTTGGTGCAGATTCCCCCTTGGTAACCCATTGTTTAGATTGTTGTTTGGTTTCAGGAGTATAGTAATGTATCCAGTGACGAAACGACGCTTAAAGTCCTCCGGATTCTTCTGGAACAGCTGCAAACCATCCTCGCAACACTTCACACGATTCCGTTTTTGGTCAAGCGTGAGCAATCGCGGCACTTATCTTGCGGATAGCTTTCTCATGTCCAAATGTTTATGCAAAATATTATGTACCCGTTCAGTCGAGATGCCCACAGCACTAGCAATCTCACGCACCTTAACTCTTCTGTCATCCATCACCATAACATGGATTTGATCAATGATTTTCTGGAGTCGTACCCTCCACAGACCGTCCAGAACGTTCAGCATCACTTGTGCCCATATGGCCAGTCCGAAAATTTTGAAACCACTTATAAAGTGTTCTAATCGAAGGTGCAGAGTCACCATAATGTTTATCAAGCTTCTCTTTAGTCTCCTGAGGCGTTTTGCCTTTCATAAAGTAATGTTTAATCACCACACGAAATTCTTTTCGTCCATTTCTTGAAAATCACTCGACTTCCTTGATTCACACGAATGCCAAACACAAAGAAATAGACCAATATGGCTGAAACTTGGTGTGCGTTCATTCAAGAGATGCTACTAACTAAACATGACCTCGATACGCGCCGGTGGTGCCATCTCTCGGACTTTGCACGGACTTTTCAAACCAGCCTCGTATATTTCCTACATTATCCAGATAATGAACGCTTTCAATAATAAAAAAATAGTTTTATTAACTGGTCAAATCTAAAAACTACGTTCATAGTTTAATATAATCTATACACTTATTATTTGGTTCTATTGAACTTACGTATTTTTATCGAAATTAGAAACGATTTTGTATGTAACGTCCGAGGATTGTAATTTCGTTTAAGGACGTTCCCAAGAAAACTAATTTTCTTACTATTATTTAGAAAATTTGAATATACATATTTATTAGTGTTGTTTATACGTAAAAAAAAATTCAGTACTTCTTACGGCACTAAATTTGTAAATATTGGCTGTTAAAATTTGCATTTTTACCATACGAACCCTACCCCGACCTATGTTGAAACGGATGTTTTATTATATAACAATAGTAATTTTATTACGATTGTTTTGAAAAACTGAGAACCATTAATGAAAAATATAGCAAATATTTTTCTGTAAAGAAAATTATAGCAAGCAGTATTCGTTTTTTTATAAAAAAATGTTGAAAATGACCGAGCTACTTTTGATCGTTTTCAGTTTTCCTCGCATAACTTGATAAATAAAAGTTCGCGATTTGGCAACGTCGCACTGCGCGGAAAGTTTGAAATACCATCAACGCACATCTGATTTTAATAAATGCGTGTAGCTCACAGAGATAAAAAAAAATATTGATTATAGTAAATATAAAGTCAATATTTATAACAAATCAAATAGTTATTTGTATTCAACATAAATAAGTAGCATATTAATTAATATCAGAGACTTGATTTCTTATTACTTCAGTATTTACAAAATTACAGTTAGTACAGTTGTCATATTTTATTTTGATCTATGAATGAAGCCCTTCTCTTTTGAAACCACTCAATTTTTTCATATCTAAAAGACTTCTGCAGCCGGTGCATTTCAGATTTCTAACTAACTCTCTCAATAAAACTATACTATTCTCATGAGGAATTTTAGCTTGAACTATTTCACGAGTGTTGTTTGAATATCCTGTTTTTTTGCATCAGACATACTTGCTAATGCTATAATTATTTTTTCAGCATTTATTTTTTTCACAAATCTGCCATTCTTTAATCGCGAAGTCATTATTTATGCACTATTAAAAATCTCCAATATAAACGTAACCTCGAAAAATACTCCAAAACTTTAAAAACTCAACATAAACAACTCGTGTCTCGATTAGAGTAAGAATGTAACGTTACCAGATCCGAAAAACGGCGCAGTGGGATTATTTTTGTATTTCTGCGCTTATGGGACGGGGCGAAAGAGTGCACTGCGCCTCAACTATTTTTAATTGTGTGCGTGGTAGTTTACATAGGAGTGATCTTTCTATAAGTTGAGCACGACTGCTTCTTGGGAACGTCCTTAATATGTGCGGTAGTTTGACTTTTGGCTCGTTCTATAATCTACTCGCTACACTTTTTAAACAACTAGAAAAAAATAAAGGAATATTCCTTTTGAAAAACTTTTCTAGCATTGCCAATATTTTATAAAATATCTTGTAATTTTTGTATCTAATAATTTTATATATTTATCATATAAAAAATCAGATTTGATTTTTATGCTAATAACTTTGTCTATAATAGACATAAATGATTATCTATTTAGGATTTTATATTTTGTGATATAACTTATCATAGGTTATCTATTTTGTTAACTGCATGGGACCAAACCTTATTAAGTTATGTACTTTATTTTATTAAAATAACAAATAAACATTTAATATTTAACAAAATGTTGTTTCTATTTATTTATCTATTTAATTAATTTTTAAGCATCAGTTCAATGATCTTCAAAAATATTCGGTTTGAAATCCAAAAAGTTTAAAAATTTAGTTTCGTTCGTATAACAGGCATCTCGCCCTTGACTAGAATATACAAAATACACTGATGGGTAAAAAAATTGACCCAAATTGTTTGGCTTTGTTTAATACGGATCGTAGAATTTAATGTTCATATATTTTTACGGATTTTAGTTTCTTTTAAAAGCCCATTCTATTTTCTTTCTAATGATACCAAATTCGATAGCATACCTTGAAAGGGGAAAGAAAGAGAACAAGGATTGAAAATAGCGATAAGAGAAAAGAAAAGTGAAACAAATTGTTAGTTTAACAATTAAATTTAGTGATAAAAACCAAAATTAATATTTTGTATTACCCCCCTTAGCCCTTATTACTGCTTTCAGCCGGTTTTTCATGGACCAGGTGAGCTTTTTCACTTGCCTGTGGGATTCTTTCCTACTCTTCCGCCATCACAACCTTTAAGTCCTTCTGCGATGCAGGGGCTGGATTTCTGGCTCGAATCCTTCTTTTGAGCTTATCCTACATGTGCTCGATTGTATTGAGGTCAGGACTCCGCGCAAGCCAGTATAATGTGGGTATTCCCACTTCGGCCAGGTATTGCCTCACTGATGCAGCAGCATGTTGCATTAGCACGAAGCTATCGCCAACAACCCCAGTGGTTAAACTTCCTCCGTAGGCGACTATTTATCATTCATAAATAACCGAGTCCTCACCTTCCCATTTCTGTACACAAAATAGACCCTTTTTTGAGGTACTGGGATTTACAAATTCGTATAACACAAGGGGTAACAGTTTATTGGTTACACCCAGTCACAAGTCAACTTTCTTTGAAAACTCTCCCCTCTACAGTTGCATTAGCCTTTACAATGGATTGCCTGCAGGACTGCGAGCTATGCGTGGCACGAGATTTGCTTCTGGGGTCCAGTTTTTTTTTACTGGGCGATGCCTTTTACTCAGTAAGTGATTTCTACAAGAGCTGATGTTGGAGAAAGGAGGTCCTGATTGTGAACTTTTGTGACATTTTTATTTACATATCTGTTTGTTCTTTTTGTCTTTAAATTGGTATTTGACAAGCCTGGAACACCCGCACTAGATTGAATTGCATGCGTGTGTTTGTTTAATTTAACTTTGACTTTTGTACATTAATTTTTATGTATTTATGTATGTATTTCTGTGCAGGTATACACTGTACTGTTGCTCATTTTCACTTGTTTTCATCTTATTTAATTTTATTTATCTAAGACGAACCTATGTACACTCTGTTGTATTTTGACAGTAATATATGTATTATTTTGGTTCTTCTTTCTCATATTTGGTCAATGTGGTTCCATGTTTGACTGATGGGCCCAAGCCAAGTCAGCACAAATGCTATTACCATTGTGTATTAAGGAAGGACCTGACAATGTTACATGTGTTCAAAATCACTTCTGAATGTTTCTGTTGAGTCCTAATTATACTAAGTGTGGTGTGAATGTTATTGGTGTAAGGCTTGTGGCTTGATATTATGAGGGAGACAATGATGACTTTTTCTTGTTTCCATAGCCTTTTACTTCTGTTGCAGGGTCTGTGTATCAGGAGATTGTTTCTGTGTATTTCGTTTGGATGTTTGTGTCGTTGGGGACAGAGTGTGTATTTGTAGTAGGGATCTGTGTTTTCTATGAGTTTGTATGTTGTGGCTAGTGCTTGGTGAACTACTTTTGCCGCTGAGTCATGTCTGACTGTGTATTCCGTTCCGGCTAATATTTTACATCCTCTTGTTATGTGTTCAATCGTTTCTTTATGCTGGTGGAATTTCCTGCATCTGTCTTCTGTAACATTTGGGTCTTTGATGATATGCCTTTGGTAGTTTCTGGTTAATATGACTTTATCCTGGATGGTAAGTAAGCATTCTGTTTCAGGGAATAGTTGCCCATCCTGTAACCAGGCGTATGATTGTTTGTTATTTATGTGGTATTGTTCTATGTGATATCTGTGTTTTCCGTGGAGGGTTTTTTCTGACCACGTTTACATCTTTTTCTGTTGTAATTGGGTATGACTGTCTGTGTCTGCTGGGTGGTCTGCCCGGGATAAGTCGAGAGGTGTGTAGTTTTTGTCTGCTTTCACTGTTGCTGTGTGGAGGCTGGTCTTTGTTTGTGCTTGTATTTGTCTTATGTGTAGTGATCTTATATCTATGATTCCTCTTCCTCTGCCTTCCTCTCGATAGTAAGTCTTTCTTTGCATGCATTGGGGTGTAATTTTCTGTATTTGATGACTTGAGAACGTATAAGGAGATGATATATGTATTATTATTATTTCAGTAATGCAGCACTGCGTATGGCGTTCTCCAGGGTTCCTATAAACTCGTCTTCTTCCATCACTGCAATGTAGGCACATTCGAGACTCGTCGGAGAATAAAACGGCCATTGCTCTAAGGTCCAGTTGACATGTTCTCGGGCAAATGAGTTACGCTGGGTGCTATTAATTTGGGTCCGTTAGCTGGTCTCTTCGGAGTTAGGTTAGCTTCTTTAAGTCGTTTTTTGACTGTCCAATGACTGACAGCCCGACCACGAACTTGTCGGAGCTCCTACTGGACCTCAACCCCGGTCAAGTGACGATTTCTTAGAGTTGTGTTGACAATGAAGCTTGCGTCTCGCTCTGAGGTACACCTTCTTCTTCCTGATCCGGGTTTCCTTGTAAAGGCGCCAGTCTCTTGCTGACGTCTGTAGAAATTAATGTGACCTTCTTGCAATAAGGCACTTGTGCCTTTTCTTAGGGGTGGTATCCATTTTACGATGACATAATTAGTGACCAAGTATAGCAGAGATGTTAACGGTTCAAGTTCCGTTAAAGGAATGATAGGAAAATGCAGTTGCATGTGTTTTTATAGGAATGAATGGCACGCAACGAGTACGTTGCTGAGCGAGCAAAAACGTTTTAATGAGTAAAACTTTTTGAAAATCCAAATATTTTTGGTATTATTGGAAAGAGTAGAAAATCAGCTTTCTAATGATGCCAAAAGTAATACCATTATTTGAAAATTAAATTCAAGGATCGGTATTAAATGAAACAAAATCGTGTCAGTCGATTTTTTTTCTCACCAGCGTAAATTGTTAATATTTAACAATTTTGTTTTCTACAGTTCACTCTCAAAACTCTTATTTTGTATTCCTGTTTCGTTTGGTAAATCTTTCGACAGTCCGTTTTCATTGATTTTTTCATTATCGTTTTCTATTGCCCAAGGTTGCAATTCTCCTGAAGCAAATGTACCATAGAAGATTGCACCAAACAGATAAATCCCTGCCGCTATATAAAACACTGTTTGCCATTGTTCCACAGTCTAAAATAAATTAATTATATAGGTATCATTAAATTTTCTTTTTATCCCTGTAAGTTTATCTTATTATTGACGCTACAAAACTTGGAATTTCTAATTTGTCAGCTTCTCAAATGATCGTTGAGAGCTGTTTTGTATCTCCTGAGGAATGAGAAAATGATAAAAACACTTTCGCATAAAGGCAAAGTAGTCCGACTGCAGAAACGACCAAATAAATTTATGCTGGAAAAATTTTAAAACCTTGTCTAAGTGGTAGAGCATTAAATTAAATCTTCTTTTAATTAAATGTGCTAACTTTGCAACATTTAGAATCCAAAATTTGAATTTTCTTCGTAGATACAGTATTCAAAATACCAGTTTTTTACATTTAAATCTTAGCTAATAGACCCTTCTGCTTTTGTAAGGAAGAATTGTCCGTCAGTCTGTCTTAATACAATGCTGTTTAGCGAGAAACTTCAACGAAATTTCTTGTGCCGAATCGTTGAAAATATTGTACCATAAAAGCATATAAATGGTGAACGCTTTCAAAGTAGACCGAATAGTGGTTACTGATTTGTCTCGCTGTAGTCGACTTACAACGTTGACTGAAGGAAATATCGAAAAAATTAAGAACGTATTTCTTGATAACCATCATTTGAGTATAAAAGAGGAGGCTCTTAAGTTGAACATATATCACATGTTCTGTCGCGACTGGTTAACTGACGTTTCCTGTATGGAACGTATCGCAATAGGATTTGTTCCACTAGAGCTGATTTCTTGCAAAAAGAGCGTTAGTTTCACAAACTTCTTGTGACCCAACCTTCAAGAAATATATCATAATTAATGATTGGTTAACAGTAATCAAAATATTGCTCTTAAAATACAGCGAGACCCAAAAAACAAACTTAAGTCGCTTAAAAATCAAGACTATTTTCTTCATACGTTATGGTATTATACCCATAAAAATCCTTGGAGATGGATGCGTTAATGAAGAATATAATTTAAGCCTTATGAAGCATTAGCGTGAAAATATCCGCCATAAAAGGCCAGATTGGTGGAAGAACAATTTGCGGGTCTTGCATCCATATAATTCGCCGTTACATAGATCAGCTCTCGTTCACGAGTCTTCATTTATTTTCCAGATATCGCTCCTGCCACTTTTTGCTGTTTCTTAAACTCACGTTACTATTTTGGGCAAACCTCTTTAAATTACTCGAAGCAATAAAAGGAAATTCACGGAAAGAGATTAAAGTGATACTAGCTTGAGCGCTTGAAAGGCATTTTGAGGACTGGGTTAAGCGTGGAAACCTGTGTATTGTATCAGATAGGGCATATTTTGAAGCGGACCATATAAATATTCATAAATAATAAGTATTTTGAGTTTTAATCATACATAGCTTGCCTACAACTACACTTTTTGAAGGACGTCCCCTTTTTCCACATTTTAGCAACATCACTACATATTTTGATCTTAAATGCAACTTTAATTTCTATTGTTGATACTTACTGGAGGATTTTTAACAATATATCCTGTTATGGTAGGACTTATAATTCCTGGTATAGTAGCAAAAGTATTACTGATACCCATTAGTATACTCGCATGTTGAGGTGCAAGATCCAAATGGTTAACACTAAAAAAGATACGAATATATTTAAATATATACACTTTTGAGCAAAAAAAATCGACTCACACGATTTTGCTTCATTTAACACAGATCTTTGAATTTAATTTTCAAACAGTGGTGTTATTTTTGGTATCATTAGAATGCTGATTTTCTACACTTTCTAACAATAGCCAAAAAAAATTGGATTTTTAAAAAGTTTTACTGAATAAAACTACTTTTTACTCAACAGAACCGTTCTTGCTTGCCCAGTAACGTACTCATTGCTTGCTATTCATCCCTATAAAAACACATGCAACTGCATTTTCCTATCATTCCTTTATCGTAACTTGAACGTTCAACATCTCTGCTATACCTGTTCATTAATTACGTCATCGGAAAGTGGATACCACCCCGGAAGAAACGGTACAAGTCATTGCCCTACTGCAAGAAGGGCATAGCCAACGTATAGTCGCTTCGCAACTGCACCTGAGCCAGTCAGCTGTCTCTAGAGTCTACAGACGTTACTAAGAGACTGCCGTCTTTACACGGAGACCAGGATCAGAAGGAAGAAGGTGTAACTCGGAGAGAGACGACTGCTTCATTGTCAACATAACTGTAAGAAATCATCACTTGACCGGCGTTTGAGTCCACCAGGAGCTCCGACAAGTTGGTGGTCGGGTTGTCACTCATTGGACAGTCAAAAGAAGACTTAAAGAAGCTAACCTAACTCCGAAGAGACCATCTAATAGACCTAAATTGACAGCAGCCCATCGATAAGCGCGACTCAGATTTGCCCGAGAAAATGTCAACTGGACTTTAGAACAATGGCGCTCCGTTTTATTCTCCGACGAGTTCCGAATATGCCTACATGGCAATGATTTGGTTTTCGTGAATGATGAGGCCGGTACATCGAGGAGATTCTGCAGGAACATGTCGTTCTTTAAGCTGGGTTTGTTGGCTATAGCTTCGTGCTAATGCACAACAATGCCAGGCCACATGCTGCTGCATAACTGCGTTAATAACTGGCGGAAGTGAAAATACCCACATTAGATTGGCCTGCGGGAAGTCCTGACCTCAGTCCAGTCGAGCACATGTGGGATGACCTCAAAAGAAGGGTTCGAGCCAGAAATCCAGCCCCTGCATCGCTGAGAGACGTAAAGGTTGCGATGGCGGTAGGGTGGGAAAGAGCTTGAAAAAGCTTACCAGCTCCATGAAAAACCGACTGGAAGTAGTAATAAGGTAATACAAAATATTAATTTTGGTTCTTATCAATAAATTTAATTGTTAAACTTAAAATTTGCTTAGTTTTTCCTTTCTCTTCAATTCTTTTTCTCTTTGTTTCCCCTTTCAATCATTTTAGTCAGTAAAAGTTGAGGTATGCTATCGAATTTGGTATCATTAGAAAGAGAATAGAATGGGCTTTCAAATGATACTAAAATCCATAAAAATATATGGACACTAAATGCTAGAGTCCGTGTTAAATGAAGCGAAATAGTTTGAGTCGATTTTTTTGCTCACCATTATATTTCTAAAAGTTTATTTTAATAAATTTATACTAAGTAACTTGTAATAAAACCGTTTTTATATTTAAATCATTAATATTTAACTTCTTTTTTTTATCATCATCAAGTTGATCTGTTTACACAAGAAGAATTATTCGTAAAGTATTAGAAAATACTAACAATTATAAAACATAGATCTTGTCAAAAGTATTGGTTTTAATTTGAAGGTTCCAATAAATATACCTGAATCCTGACCATGCAAATGCTCCCAGTCCAACAGCCATAGTTAAACAAAAAACTGACCCAATTCGGTCCGACCAAAACGCAGCAGTTAACATGAAAATAGTTTGTGACAAAAATCCACTACAATTAAAGATTTTTCGGACTTGAGTTGTTGTCAGTATTCCCTTGACTAAGAACCAATCAGCCCATTGCCCCGAAAACTGAATTAGTATGGCCATTACTAAATATGGTAGTGCAGAAAGGAATCCTGATTTACCCAAATCGTAGTCGTAAATATCTAAAAAATTCATTGTTGTTTCTATAATCTTTTCAAACTACTACAGGAGATACCAGAAAAAAATAAAGATGAACATTTTTAAATTTTTTAGTGTTCCGTACCAATATTAAAAAACGGAAGACTTATGGAATCACTAGGCGTCTATCTGTCTGTTAGCCGATTTTCTTTGAAGTTCTCTGACACAGACAATGGAAATTTATTACAAATATAGAAATTGATGCCTAATCAGAGCCGTGCAATTTTAAAAAGTTAAATTTTGAGTTAAGGGGTTAGTGGGGGGTGGATTCGGAAGTGAATTTTTTTCAAGGTCATCGAGTAGAGTATCAAATGAGAGCTTATGGGAACACGAGTTGAAAAATATATATATGATGTAGTAAAAGCACAAATTTTCTTTATGTTATTTTAAAAAAAATTGTCGAAAATCGCTGTCCCCACTACTAATCAAGAAATTTCGAAAAAACTCTGAAATATTCACATAAGGTGTAGATTGAGTCGAAATTATCACATGTGTGCATTACATTTGATAACACCGGTATACAGTATATGTGAGGCCCGTGTTTTCTTAAGTATATTGAATCCAAAAAAATCATAAAAAAAAGTCCTTCGTTTTTTTCACTTCAAATTGTCAAAAATTGATTTTAATAAATGAAATGTAAAACTGTGCAATCATTAAAATTATGGAATAAAACTATTATTTCGGACATCTTTAAATGTTCTGAATCTACATCTATAATATATAAAATGCAACGTCTCTCTGTCTGTCTGTCTGTCTGTCTGTCCGTTAGTGACCTTATCACTGGAGAACCACTTATCCGATTTACACTTTTTTTTTTAATACATACATATGTTCTCTGGCCAGGTTATAGGCTATATTTTATTACGATAGGTAGCAATGAGTAGTGACGTAAAATAGTGAATGATGTCAGAAAAAAGTTTGCCGCTAGCGCGTTGCCTTACAATACACCGCCTAAACCATTAAGTATGGAACAATATTATGTAGCAGAGAATATCTATAATCGATAATCTATAATATATATAAAATGCAATGTCTCTCTGTCTGTCTGTCTGTCTGTCTGTCCATTAGTGCGTTTATCACGCGAAAACCACTTATCCGATTTATGTGTCTTTTTTTTAAATTCATACATATATTCTGGGGCCAGGTTTCATAATAATAATAATAATCTATATCTATAATATATATAAAATGCAACGTCTCTCTGTCTGTCTGTCTGTCCATTAGTGCGCTTATCCCTCGAGATCCACTTATCCGATTTACGTGATTTTTTAAATTCATACATATGTTCTCTGACCAGGTTATAGATATATATTTTATTACATCTATAATATATATAAAATGTAACGTATATCTGTCTGTTTGTCCGTTTGTGCGCTTATCACTGGAGAACCACTTATCCGATTTACGTACTTTTTTTTTAAACATGCTAAACCATTAAATATGGAACAATATCATATAGCAAAGAATATCTATAATATATATAAAATGCAACGTCTCTCTGTCTGTCTGTCCGTTAGTGCGCTTATCACTGGAGAACCACTTATCCGATTTACGTGCTTTTTTGTTAAACATACATATGTTCTCTGGCCAGGTTATAGGATATATTTTATTACGTTAGGTGACATAAGGTATAAGCAGTGACGATAATAGTGAATCAAGTCGGAGGGAGGTTTGCCGCTAGCGCGTTCTCTTGCAATACACTGCCTAAAACATTAAATATGGAACAATATCATGTAGCAAAGAATATAATATATATAAAAAAAGCAACGTCTCTCTGTCTGTGTGTCTGTCCGTTAGTGTGCTTATCACTCGAGAACCCCTTATCCGATTTACGTGTTTTTTTTTTTTAATTCATACATTTGTTCTCTGGCCAGGTTATCTATAATCTTCTATCTAGAATATATATAAAATGCAACGTCTTTCTGTCTGTCTGTCTGTCCGTTAGTGCGCTTATCACTTGAGAACCACTTATCCGATTTACGTGTTTTTATAAATTTAAACATATGTTCTATATAATTCGATATAAGCCTAGATAATGGGAGATAAGGAGAAATAATGGGAGATATGTCGAGATAAGGCTCGATAATGGGAGATAAGGTGAGATAATGGGAGATAAATATAAATAATGGGAGATAAGGAGAAATAATGGGAGATAAGCAAAGATAAGTCTAGATAATGGGAGTTATGGTGAGATAATGGGAGATAAGGAGAAATAATGGGAGATAAGTAGAAATAATGGGAGATAAGGAGAAATAATGGGAGATAAGGAGAAATAATGGGAGATAAGGAGAAATAATGGGAGATGAGCAGAGTTAAGCCTAGATAATCGAAATTATGTAGAGATAATGGGAGATAAGGAAAAATATTCAGAGATAAGGGGAAATAATGGGAGATATTTTATTACGTTTGGTAAATTAAGGAATGAGAAGTAACGATAGTGGTGAATCAAGTCCACGCGAGCGTAGCCGCGGGCCCGGCTAGTTTATTATAAAAACTTAGAAATATTGGGTTTTAGTGTTCATGTTTAACGAACAATACGCTTACACCACCTTTAACTAAGCTACGTAACAAAATGCTATTTAAAATAAATATGTGCAACAGCTAAACTAAACAATTGTTCTAATTTTTAATAATATTAAATAAAACTATTATTTCCAGTGTTTTTTTGAAGTTCTTAATCCTGACTTGACATCAAAAAATACATTGTTATGTTCAGTTTCAACAAAAAGCTCGCTTTTAACACTTACTAGGATGCTATATGCTTGGTAAAATACTTTTTTAAGTAAATGAATGCAACAGCTAAACAACATTTTTTTTTTTCGATAAAAACTATCATTTCTAGTAGTTTTTGAAGTTTCAAATTCGAATTTAATATCAAAACTTGAGGAATAGAGTTTAGTATTGAAAAAAAATATTCGTTTACTATTTAGGAACAAGAGGTTGCAAAATGAAGCCTAATGTATATCTTCTGATAGTTTTAGAAGTCAATTTTGTACATAGATTGATTGAGTGAATATGGGGCAATGTGTGTGAGGTAGTGAGTGAGCGAGCGAGTGAGTAAGTAAGTAAGTGAAATAGTGAGTGAGTGAGAGAGCGAGCCAGTGAGTGAATGTAGAAGGGAGTGTGTGAGTGAGTGAGTGACTGAACGAGCGAGTGTTTTGTTCAATATTAATAAAAATTAAAAACAATTTTTTAATTTAGCGATTACACAAATTTAATTTTTTAAAAAACATTTTGCTACGTAGCTTACTTAAAGGTGGTGTATGCGTGTTTTTTATTAAACCTGAACACTAAAACCTAATATTTTTAAGTTTTTATGATAAATGTAGATTCAGAACATTTAAAGATGTCCGAAATAATAGTTTTATTCCATAATTTTAATAATTGTACAGTTTTACGTTTTATTTATTACAATAGATTTTTGGCAACTTTAAGTGTATTTTCTGAAAAAACCTCACGGTGGATATTTTTTTTTTATGTTTTTTTTTGGATTCAGCATAAAAATATACTTAAGGAAACACGTACGTGTCTCACTTAAAAGAAGAGAATTTTTTTTTTGTATACCTGTGTAATTTATCTCGTTTATAAAAACAAAGATTGGAAACAAACTTCGTTTGATATATCATTTACTGAGTTAGCCATTATTTGATGGGAATTCATTGTAAATTAACAAAATTATACACTAATACAATTTCCACTTTATTATTTTTTCCGTTACAATTGTTTCAATAACAACAAACAATTTAACCCGACAGAATTATTTCAAAAACGTATTAAAAATATCATTAAGGATATTTCAATTTTTAATGAACTTGAAACACGTAATTTAAGTTTAATGAACGTCAAGCCCCTTAACTTTATCCATTAATTAAGTTACATAATAACAACCTTCCGATTGAACCTGTGGTATCTTTTGTTACTGCTCCATCTATTAAATCATCCAATAGACTGATAGATATCTTAAAACACCCACTTAATTTGCAAGCAAGACATAGTATACTAAATTTATACGATTGTATTAACGAGATCAAACACACACACATTCCAAAAAACGCTAAGCTCATATCTTTTGACGTCCAAAACCTTTTTTCCAGCATACTCCCTAGTGAAGTTATAGAACTAGTAGAAAACTTATTAGTAAAAAACAAAGTTAACGTAATTATCCAACAAGAAATATTAGAATGCCTATCAATCTGTTTGGACCAAAACTATTTTGAATTTAACAATATTTTTTATATGTCGAAAGAAGGTTTAATAATGGGTAACTCGTTAAGGCCATTTTTGGCCGAAATCTTTATGAACCATCTAGAATCTAAAATTCCCACTCATCTCCTTTCTAAACACTTGTCTAAAAGAGGGTTAAATATTACTTTTAGAACTAATAATAAACTTTCTAAAAAGATAAAAAAACAACAAAAATAAAACAAACAAAAGGACAAAATTAGGAGTATACCAACTTAATTGTGGGTCATGCCCTAAATTTTATATTGGCCAAACAGGTAGATCATTCGAAAAAAGAATAAATGAACATAAAAAAAGTTACATAAAACAAAACAATACCTCTCAATATGCCGATCATTTAACAACAGAAAATCATGTTTTCAATGTCAATTTTAAAATACTCTATAATGAAGGGAAATCTAAAAAACTAGAAAGTATGGAGATAAATAAATATGAAAAATCAGGTGTGTTATTAAATCAACAATTAGAAACTAATAACTCCCTATTATTGAACCTTAATTTATATTCAGGAATAACCCAATTAAATGTATCTGGAATTTTAGTAAATATGTACGTCCAAATGTTCATAATTTAAATTAAATACACCTCAATTAGAGTAAATAGGTAGACCCAAATACATATGTAAAGAAATAATGTCAATTTATCATTAGTCAGAGTAGAGAGTAGTAGAGTAATTCTGTATAATTGCATTTATACTCAGGTTAGAGGTATTCTGTCAACCCATCCACATGGATTTATTGATGGCAGATCCTCTGTAACAAACTTAAGAGTATATACAAACTTTACAGAGAACATATTAGACCCAGGAGGGCAGGTTGACGTAATATACACGGACTTTTCTAAAGCCTTTGATAGAATATCTCATATCGTTTTGCTGAAGAAGCTTTGACGTATGGGTTTTGGTGTGGATGCGTGCAGTTTGTTTTCTTCATATTTGGGGGGCCGCTCTCAGTCAGTACATTATAATGGATATATTTCCGATTTCTATACCTCGGGCGTGCCACAGGGATCCAATCTTGGTCCCCTACTATTTTTGCTATATATATTAATGACCTCTTTGATACTCTGAATTGTGGCAGGCTGCTTTTCGCTGAAGATCTCAAGCTGTATGTGCCCGTCTCATGTATTCAGGACTCTAAAGTGCTTCAAACTGAGCTTTGCGTGCTTGAGGATGTAAGCACAATAAATTAGACTTGAATATTTCTAAATGTAAAATTATGTCGGTGACGAGGAAAAACGATATAATAACATATGAATATTCACTAGGAACGTCAACTCTCGGGCGCACCAGCAGTGTAAGGGACTTGGGAGTAGTATTCGATAACAAAATAAATTTTTCTAATCACATTAATAACGTAACGCTGGAAGCCAATCGTCTATATGGTTTTATAGTGGGCAACTGTAGAAGCTTTAATAGTGAACGATCTTTAATACTGCTATATGATACTATTCAGTATATATCACCACTACACCAAACACTTTATTTTTGCACTCGACTCATCAGGAGCGATGATTGACTTCAAGTCAATCATCGCTCCTGATGAAGCTAACATGGTTAGCGGAACGCGCGTCGAGTGCAAAAATAAAGTGTTTGGTGTAGTGGTGATATATACTGAATAGTATCATTGTGCCAAAGATTCCACATTCCCAACTTAACTGCTATATGAGTCTTATGTGAGATCCAAACTAGAGTATGCCTCTCTTATTTGGAGCAAATATTATTTATGCTACAAACTAATGCTAGAACGAGTTCAAAGAAGATTTTTAAAATATTAGGTAGATGGTGTCTATCCAATGAGAGGTATAGAGTACTCTTTGTTATTGGAGAGATTTAATTTTCAGTCACTTGAGGCTCGCAGAGAGTGTTCGTCTATAATCTTCTTGTATAGATTGTTGCACGGAGTCATCGACTGTCCTCAGCTGTTATCGGAGGTGGCTATATTGGTGTCTAGAATTAATTCACGAAATACTGCTACTTGTGTTTGTTCACGTGCTAGGACTAATCTCAGGTTAATTGAACCAATCAGTGTTATGTGCAATAAATTTAACTTAATTAGTAATGAATGTGACATTTTTGCAGACACCGAAAATAAGATTCGGTCAATATGTTTAGATCATTTCCCTTGATAGGACATGTATAAAAATTCTTTTAAGAGCTTGTTTTGCTTGTTGGATGTATGTAACTAATATTTCTTTTATCTCACTTTTATTCTAATTTGTACTGCGCTGATTCATTTAATTTCTTTATTAATTTTTATTTCTTTCTTTCTTCCTCTTTTTTTTGGTTGTTTTTGTCTATTTTTGTTGTTACTTTAGTACTTTAGTTTTAAGAGAAAATTTCATTCATATTCTTTCTTGTTTTCCCAGTAAATGGTTCTTACTGTTGGGAACAAAGCTATTATTATTATTATTGTTAGTTCAGAATATCTTCCGTCTGATGAAGACACTGTCGTGTTGAAACGATTGTAACGGAAAAAATAATAAAGTGGAAATTTGTGAAACATATACGTTTCATACTTAAATATAAGTCCCCATCCTGTTTAAGTTCTTGTTGTACAGATGAACGTATAAACATACATGCAGAGCAAGGATCTACGATAATTATTATGGGAGATTTTAACATAAATTTTTTGGAATGTTAATAATAGACTATCTACTATTTGAATATCTTATACCAATGATAAAATATACTAGGTTACTAGAGACAGAACCTTAATAGGCAATGTGTTTTGCAAGTTTCCTAATGATATAGAAATTCACTTTGTAGAATATTTTTACCCATCACAAATAAATTTGTGTCCGAATCCCAGATATTGGTTTTTAAAAACTTATTTGGGGTGTGTTTTGTGAAGTCACTGATCATTTTATACCTCCATGACAATAATTTTTGTTTTAAAAGCAATCATTGTACGGAACACTAATTGCACAAGTCCGACATGACTTTGTCGATTTTTATTTTACCTGCAAGTAAAATGTTCCTAAAACTTGAGGTAAAATAAAATCAATTTAAATTAACAAATCTTTTTGTAAAAAAATGGCATTCCTCGATATTTCTATTATTCCAAATATTGTTAACATCTTGTGTTTGTGTTACTAGCCTTTAAGATACTTAGGTAATTGGGTCAGCAAAGTATAAAATCCCCAGTTTTCACCACAGTGTGATACTACTATAGCCCATACTGCAGTAGATGTGAAGATTTTTCTCCAAGGTACCGTACTTCTATAAGAGGCTGTATTTGCTGCTGCTTTTAAAGATTCTTGTATATAAGTCAGTTCTTCTTGAGATATCTTCTTGTCAAGATCTGGAGTACTAGGTATAAAAATTATCCAGGCTATAAACCAAAGAATCCCAGAGGTGCCTAAAATAAATTACCTGATATTAATTTCTGCATAATTTACCTACTTTACATTTTGTCATCTTGGTGATTGATTTACATCTATCTCACTATCTCTAAAAATAATATTTCTGCGACTTCGAACATATCATCATAACGCCATATGATATCTCCTATATTTAACTTTCACACTTATCGAATGAGAAAATCTGCATAGAGTAATTTTATTTGTAATTAAGGTTTTTAATTTAACCAGGATTCAAATCATATGCAAATTATTAATTTACTTGCTATAAGGTCTCTTAATAACATAACAGTTACAAATGGCAAGTAATAGGGCATGAATGATCGTTGCTTGAGGTACTTCTAGGCCTTCAATATAACTTCAGTGATTTTTAATGTAGAAGACTTATGAAATCATTTCGTTGTCTGTCTGTGGCAGCCGACTATCTCCGAAACTATTTGGCATAGAAATTTGAAATTTGTCATAAATATAGGAAATGATGGCCTAATCACAACCGTTAAATTTTGACTTAAGTTTTGGGAGGTGAAGTCGGAAGTGGAAAAAAAATTTTCAAGGTCATCGAGTGGGGTATCAAATGAAAGCTTGTGAAAAGACGAATTCAAAAGTAAATATGATGTAATACTCGCGCAAACCTTTCTTTATATTATTTTTAGATAATTGCAAAAATCGTTGTCCCCCCATCCTATCTCTAAGAGTCCTAATTAAAAAATTTCAAAAAATTTTCGAGTATTCTCCATAAGGTAAATATTGAATGAAAATTATTTCGAGTGATTTGATAATTTATCTGGTACATAAAAACAAAGATCGGTAACAAATTTTGATATATGTTTCATACTTGTATACAACTCCCCATCCTGTTTAATAAAAAATGTTATTCACTGTCCAGAGAATCTATGAAAACGTCACCTTGCATGTCACGATAAATGATGGCTGGCGAACGGAACCAATAGTTGTAGAAAGAGGAGTCCGGTAGGGAGTTCCCAAAACTTTTTACCCTGGCACTAGAGTATGCGTTTAAGGAACTTGAGTGGGGCGCAAAAGGAATCTTTATAGACAGAACTTTCCTTAATCTCCTTCGTTTTTGCCGACGACTTAATGGTGATAAATAACGATCTCGGCGAACTGTCGATGATGCTCAACCAATTCAATGATACATCAAAGAGAGTGAGTTTTCCTAGGAACCTTCACAAAACCAAGATAATGGCACCGGCTCCTGGTGAAGTTTATGTTAACAAAGCAAACATAGAGGTGGTAAACAAATATGTATATCTGGGACATAGGATGGCACTTAGACGGCGGAACCAGTCTATGGAGAGCGGCTGAAGAGTAGACTTAGCCTGGGTTGCATTCAGAACGTTAAGTCATGTTCTGAAGAACACCAGATTGCCCGTCAACCTGAGGAAAGGAGTATTTGATACGTGCATACTACTAGTGATGACTCATGGTATTGAGACAGTGACTTTGTCTCAAAGAAGTGCTAACAAGTTGAAAATAACGTAGAGATCGATGTAGAGAATGATGCTCGGCCTAAGGGACCGAGTATGAAATGAGGACCAGAGTTAGGACTGGGGAGACTAAAATGGCAGTAGGCGGGACACCTAGCTCGAGGTCCTAACGACAAATGGACAAAGCGGCTTCTGTGTTGGCATCTGTGAATATCTGCACAGAGCGCAGGATGTCCCCAGCTCCGATGGCGGGATGATATAAGGCGGCATGCTGGTGCATCGTGGATGCAACTCGCTCAGGACCGCAGAGCTTGGAAAAAGATAAAGGAGGCCTACGTTCGGGAGTGGACGGCGACGGGCTGACGAAGAAGAAGAAGAAGATCACGAAAATATAAACACGGGAAGGCTCTAAGATAATTATTGTGGGAAATTTTAACATAAATTTTTTAAAATATGTTAATAATAGATTATCCACCTATTGGAATAGCATTGCTCTTATACCGATGATAAAAGATACTAGTTTACTAGAGACAAAGCCTTGATAGACCATGTGTTTTGCAATTGTTTTAATGATATAGAAGTTCACGTTGTAGAAAGTTTTTTTAGCCATCACAAATAAGTTTCCGTCCGAATGCTAGATATTGGTTTTTGAAAACTCATTTGGGGTGTGTTTTGTGTGAAGTTACTTCATTTTATACCTCCAAAACAAAAAGTTTTATGTTAAACGCAATTACGGTACGGGACACCAATTGCCCAGGTCCGACTTGCATTTGGCAGGTTTTTTTATTTCGTGTACATGCCAAAAAGATGTGTTTTGAATGCTTTTTACAACTTGGACCGTTGGTAATTAAAGAAACTTAAAAGAAGCTAAATTTCAAAGCAGGTCGATGTCAAACTAAGTTGCAGTTTCATGTTGAGGAATACTTTCTTCAACACCATAGGCAGTTTCTACGTTATAGTTGTACTAGTTATAATATTGAATCTAGATAGAGGATTATTAAGGCTTCAAAATGTCCAATTTGGAGTGGAAAATCTCACATTTACAAGAATTTTATTATACTGCACGTTGTAATTTATATATGGTATAAGAAAATGCTATAAAACTAATTGAATAAAATTTAAACCTGTAATAGCGGAATGTAAAACACAAATCACACCATGGGAAGTTTTTGGTGGCGATACTTAAAAGAGCGAATACATAAGACACTAAAAATGTCAAATTGCTTGGCTTAAAATTTTCCTTTCTAATGGTTTTATCATTGCACGAAAAAGCCTGAAAAGTTAAAGGTCTGTATTATACATGAAACTAGTGTGAAAAATAATAAATGTTATATAATACAAGGGAAATACATTTGAACTATTGAAGACACTTCAGTTCAATTAGATGACACAATGTGAAACCAAGATGCATTACATCTAATAATAACAAGTATGTATTATAATCTCATTGTTAGTTTGGCTAAAGAAAATAGAAGTTTTTTTATGTGAAAGAAAAATTATATTTTAGAAACAAGAAACATTGAGAGGGGTAATCCTCTTTAATATTTTTGTATATTTTAATCAATGTCCAATAACTCTAAATGTGACCCCCAATTTGCTAAAATATAAAAAGTTAGGTTCGGTTTGAAAAAATCAAACTTTTTTAGTATTCTGTACACAACATTTATGAGGTGTCCGTCTGTCACACCCGATTTTTTTCGCAACTATTTGACACTACTCAATATATATATCACCACTACACCAAACACTTTATTTTTTGCCCTCGACGCGCGTTTTGCTAACCATGTTAGCTTCATCAGGAGCGATGATTGACTAAAGCTAAATTACAAATCTACCCTATTTATACTTAGCCTAACCCTTGAATTACTCAGGCGGAACTAATGGCATAGGCAAGGCCATCAGTTCCGGTCAAGTTACCAGTAGAGGGGACTGTAAGGAATAGGCCCTCTGTCTTTATTTAAACTACTTTTACATTTTATAATTTCCATACTTTCGTATGCGTTCAACAATCTCCTATCAGATACTTTTTTAATCAATCTTAGATTATCTAATGTTACAATATGATCAGCTTCAAGGGCATGTTCGGCGATGCTAGACTTTTCTGTTCGACTGTATTTTCAGTGTGCTAAATGTTCTTTAAATCGTATTTTAATTGACCTTTTAGATTGCCCAACATACTTTTTTTTGTCACAATCATTACAACTAATTTCATAAATTCGACTTCTCTCACAATTAGGAATCTTATCTTTGGGATTTCCTAAGATTCTCAGATTGTCTGATGACTTATAGACTAAGGTGAGACCTACCTTATTAAATACGTTATTAAGTCCCTTGCTATAGTTCGGATTATATGGTATGGAGACATACTTCGTGTTACTTTCTTCGCGTGTAAAAATGGTGGAATTCTGAATATTTAACCTGTGTGCCAATACCACAAACTTTACAATATTTCGAAGAATACTTAGGATGAATGACTTTGAGGACGAAATTATTCATGAATACTTAACATTATCTAAACGTTGTATAGAACAAAATTATTTCCAATATAACAATCAATTTTATGCTCAGAAAGAAGGAACAGCTATGGGTAATTGCTTATTACCTTTCATAGCCAATTTATTCATGAGTAAGTTTGAAACCGAAGCCAGTCAAGAATTTGAATATTTCCCAAGGGTGGATGATATTTTTTGCGATTTTCGATACAAAGAGAGCAAATATTGATGACTTTGTTTCCAAATCAAATAGCCGGTATGATTCCATTAAATTCAGTTACGAAGTTGAGAACAAAGGACAACTCCCTTTTCTAGATATTTTAATTATTAACAATAATAATAAAATTAGAATAAAGTTATCTAACGGAAAGACACACTAACAGATAAATATATTCCTAATGATTTATTTCATTGCAAACAACATAAATTAGCCTCATTACATTTTTTAGTTCATCGTTTGGTCACTTTTCCCTCTGAATAGAGAAACGAAAGAAATAGTATTAGAAATATAACTAGAGTTAATGGTTATGACGATGACTTAGTAAACAAGCTAATAAATAGACATAAGTTCAGGTTAAATATTCAGAATTCCACCTTTTTTACACGCGAAGAAAGTAACACCAAGTATGTCTCCATACCATATAATCCGAAGTATAGCAAGGGACTTAATAAAGTCTTTAATAAGGTAGGCCTCACCTTAGTCTATAAGCCATCAGACAATCTGAGGAATATCTTAGGAAATCCCAAAGATAAGATTCCTAATTGTAAGAAAAGTGGAATTTATGAAATTAGTTGTAATGATTGTGACAAAAAGTATGTTGGGCAAACTAAAAGGTCAATTAAAATACGATTTAAAGAACATTTAGCACAGTTCAAATACAGTAGAACAGAAAAGTCTAGCATTGCCGAACATGCCCTTGAAACTGATTATATTTTAACATTAGATAATCTAAGATTGATTAAAAATGTAGCTGATAGGACATTGTTGAACGCATACGAAAATATGGAAATTATAAAATGTAAAAGTAGTTTAAATAAAGACAGAAGGCGTATTCCTTATACTGGTTATTCCTACTGGTTACTTGACCGGAACTGATGGCCTTGCCTATGCCATTAGTTCCGCCTGAGTAATTCAAGGGTTAGGCTAAGTATAAATAGGGTAGATTTGTAGTTTAGCTTTAGACAATCATCGCTCCTGATGAAGCTAAGATGGTTAGCAAAACGCGCGTTGAGCGCAAAAATAAAGTGCTTGGTGTAGTAGTGATATATTCCAAGTAGTGTCATTGTACCAAAGATTCCACATTCCCAACTTAGTAACTATTTGGCATAGTAAGTTTAAATTTGGCACAAATATAGCAATTGGTGGCCAGTCAGAGCCGTGTAGATTTGACAGTTAAATTTTAACTTAAGAGATTAGTTCTGAAGATGAAGTCGAAAATGAAAAAAAAAATTACCAGGTAATCGAGTGGGGTGTTAAATGAAAGTTTGTGAAAATATAAGTTCAAAAATATATATGATGTAATATTTGCGCACATGTTTCTTTGTATTATTTTAAAAAAAATTGCAAAAAATGGCTGTCTCCTCTTTATTTAAAAAAGTACTGATTAAAAAATTTTGAAAAAATTTTGGAATATTCTCCACAAAGTGTAGATTGTGCAAAAATTATCATGGGTTCATTACGTTTGATAATTTATCTGATATAAAAAAATAAATATGGAAACTCTGTTTCTGGACGTATGGTGAAGGAGTGGCGGTGGTTCTTATCCGAGATATAATTTCATTTTATTTGTTTATAATTAAACAACTATTTAAGTTCTTTACACTTTTATTACTAGATTCTAGCCTGAGCTAGATTGATTTATTGGCTATTACGTAGCTAAGGGGCTATAAGTATGACTAAGAAAAAACATGAAAATACATATTGGACCGTAAGATGTCTGGGACTTAATTATCTTAGCTTAGGTAATGATTTTATTTTATTTTATAAGCAATCACGGTATGGAACACTAACTGCCGAAGGTCCAATTGCATTTGACCGTTTTTTTTTATATTTATTTTATGAACAGCTTTCACATGAAAAGTAATATTAATAATAACATTTAGCACCCACTGAATATAATTTAACTACCGCAGATTAGTTTAAAATATTACCAATTCAGAAGAAAATCGCTAATACCGGTGAAATTTGACTGAAAATACAATTTTAATCGTTCACTTCAATCGTTGAGGGTGTCACTTCTCAAAGAAGTGATAAAGTTGACTTTGAAATAAACCAATAAAATAATGAGTCAGAAAAAGTTTCAATAAGACAACCTTGAATGTTATCTTAAAAAATCTATGAATCACTGATGTATTACAAGTAGTAGGTGACTCGTAACATATAATGTCACAAGGCCCAGCTTCTTACTTTTGAAATTATGGTGTGAGGCGGTTAAAGCGGCAGTATAACTACTTACGATTAAAAAGAGTTCTAGTGCATTTTAGCTCTATAAAGTAAATTAAATTAATGGGTAACACTACTTAGGACGCCCAAAAAATCGCTGATTTTTGATAATTTTTTTTGAAAAAAATTTACATTAGAATGAAAATTGTCTTGAGTGTATTTGTTACATCAACATTGGCCACCAGTAATATAATTTTTATTTAAAGAAAATAAATAAGATGGCAGCGCTGGAGCTGTGGTTACATTGCAATGCAAAAATCAGGCCTTCGCGGCTTGCAGCACAGGTGCTCCCCAAATGAACCTGGAACAACTTTTTATTTCTATTAATCTATATTAAATTTGCAGGAGAAGTATACACAGTCAGTAACAAATACTGATATTTGTAAAGATGACAAACATAAAAAAACGATTTTGCAGAAAAAAAATTGGATTTTGTACATTGTTTTAAAAGTCAAAATATTAGATCAATTATAATAATGTTGTGTACTCCTCTAGAAAAAGATGTTGAAAACATGTGTTAAAGTTATGCTGCAAGCCAACTTCAAAAACATGGTTTCGAGAAACACGCATTTAAAGTTACGATTTTTTATCTTCCAAGTTCAAAAACTTGCACTTTATCTCTATTCAGCTATTCCAGCCCCATAAAGATGTCCCTCTACATTAAGATTATGTCCATCTTCCAATTTTCTGCTGCTTCTGGCGTTTAGTCATGCTTCTGGTGTCAAACTCCGGTCAGACAAAGCAAGTATTGCGTGGCCGCGCTCTCATTAGACTCGTTTTAAAGCCTGGCTGCACTCTTTACAAAATTATTTCAAAAGTGTGTTTATAGATTGTTGCAATCTATAAAACTATTTTCACACTATTCTAGAGGGTTCAAAATATTGTTTAAGATAAAACAAAAAAATCCATTTTTTTAAAGTTCCTAAGTAATGTTACCTTTTAATGTGTAAGCTAAATAGTAGTTCTATCCTAGCGACTATTAGAAGTTCTTTATAAAGATAAGTGTCCATGTGAAGATAGATATATCAATAAATTTTAATCGAATCATATCATTCTTATTATTACAAAGAAGATAAACTCCTGGACAAAATTAACGCAACAATCTGAAAATTAATTTATCTTTTTCTTATGTCAGTTTTAAAGTTTATCGAGTATAGTAGGCTATGCATATTTTGTTTCGTTGTTCATGACAGAAATCAAAACGATTCGTTTATATTTACAGTTTTAAAGAATTTTTTAGAAGATAAACAATTTCCTGTAATAATGCGATAGATTTTCTTCAAAAGCAACCTTATAAATTATTCCCTTTTTCAAAGTAATACGTTTTTGTGGTAGACTGTTTTATTTTTGACCCCGAAGAATTAGATAAATAAATTGAACAAGGAATTTAACTGAACACGAGGTAGTGCGAGCCTCAGTTTTTATTGGACGAGGAATATTGTCAGAGTTATGTTGCCAATTTGTTAGGCAAACATCGTTCCACAATAAGTCGTATGGTAAGACGCTTGAATGATGTAGGAACTTATTCTAGAAGGCTAGGGCAAGGGCGAAAACGATGCACTAGCGACCTAGAAGAACGTTTTATAAGACAATATGCTTTAAGAAACAGGACTGTCACTAGTTCTATAATAAGAAACGAACTAGAAACTGTTCGCAATGTCACAATTTCTTCTAAAACAGTTAGAAGACGGTTAAATGAAGCTGGATTAAACAGTAGGAGACCAGCCACTGCACCCTTGCTTACTAGAAAGAACAGAGTTGCCAGGTTACGTTTTGCTCGAAATCACGAAAACTGGTCTGTGGATGATTGGAAACAAGTTTTCTTCACAGATGAAACTAGGGTTAGTCTAAAACATCCAGATGGTCGTGAGCGAGTATGGCGAAGACCAGGAGAGAGGTTTGCTCCTTGCAATATCTCTGCAAGGATTCCATTCGGCGGTGACTCTGTTATGTTCTGGGGTGGCATCTGCTTTGATGCTCGCACAGAGTTAGTTCCTGTCCTTACGAGATCCATGAATGCTGACTACTATTTTGAGAATATTGTAGTAGAACATGTGATGCCTTTCGGTCATTTTGTGGGGCCCAATTTCCTGTTTATGCAAGAAAACGCTCTACCTCACGTGGCTAGGGAGGTACTCGATTATCTTAATCAAGTTGATATACCGATTAGGCAATGGCCACCAAAAAGCCCGGATCTGAATCCGATAGAACATGTATGGGATCACCATAAGAAAAATGTGAAACGTCATATACCTGCGCCTAGAAACCTGAGGGAATTTAAAAATGCAGTTATTACAGAATGGGAGCAAATTCCTCAAGAATTTATCCAAAATTTAATTAGAAGCATGCCTAGGCGCATAAACGCTATCATCCGAAGTAGAGGAGGCAACACACGCTACTAGTGTCCCAGTTACACCATTAATTTTGCTACTAGTGTCCCAGTTTATTTTTTCATTATTACATAATTTCAACGATTTTGTTATTAGGTCTTAAGAATAATTTTAATTCGAATTTTATAGAAAAATTTGGTAGCTAATTCACCTTTAAAGTATCCGAATAAGTTTTTTCTAACTTTTAGTGTAACCAATGTTCATAAAATATTATTAAAATTAATTCATTATAGAGATTTGTATGATTTAATATATTGTTGCGTTAATTTTGTCCAGAAGTGTATAAAAAAGTCTGTAATAGTCTGTTGTTAGCTGATACAGTATTGTTTTTATTTAGAAATTATTGGAAATCAATTATGAAGACTAGTTATTAATAAATATTTACCACAAATATAAAATACACTTTCCCATCCTAAACTATCAGCCAAATAAGCACACGCAGGCATTGCTACAACTGTTCCGACAAAACATCCGGAAAATGAAATGGTTGCCAATCTGGCTCTTTCTAAGGGAGGCGCCCATTTTGACCATACTGCATGGATACAAGGGTAAGTCAACACCCTGTTGGATAAAACAAAATATTTATAACAGTAGCAATCATTGATTACTAACATTTTTACAAAAAAAATTACTTTTGACATCTTTCTTTCACAGTTTTATTATCTTTTATATTAGTATAAGTTACCTCAAAAAGACCTTCGATTACTCTTACAGCAATCAAAAGGTATACGTTAACAGTAGCCAACCATGGAGTAATTAGAGTTAATCCAGCTGTTACAGCTACACCCAATGCCAAATAGAGATTTGCCTCCAAATCTAGCAGCGAACAGTCCACCAACAAATTGTGTAGCTAAGTAACCGTAAAAAAATGAACTTAAAATGTGACCTTGTAGTTCGTTACTCCAGTTAAATTCAGGGCCCTACAAAAAAAGGAAATAAACAACAAAAATTAACCTTTATAATTGTCGGTAATGCCACTCTAGAGCTGAGAAAAAAGCCTGGTTTTGACAATTTTTTTTTTGAAATATAGTCAACGCAATTTAAAATTTACTCAAATGCTTTTATTATACATACTTTAAAGTACATTTACAAGTTTTTAAACAATTTTTTTTACAAAATGGTGGCACCAGTACTCAGTAAAGGAAGAAGTATCTTATAAAATAGTACTTTGCGGCCGGAAAGATTTGTCCTCCAATTTTTTACCTGGAACAACGTGCAAAGTTTTTGAGTTCTACACAAGATTTTCTCGGAAGTACATAGAAAAGTTTAAAAATATCGATTTTTTTGTGAATGAATGGTACATGGAGGAAGTGGTTCATTTTTCGGTAAAAAAAATCACGTAAAAAATCGTTCATAAAAATAAAAATTCAAAACAAATTGTAAAATCCAGACGTTCTTCGCTAGATAATATAATTTTGAAGGTACAGTTAAAATTTCAAATAAATCGGTGATAATTTGAAGAAGTTATGTTTCCGGCTAGTTTGAAAAATGTAGTTTTGAGAAAAACTTGTACGTACTATTTTTTTATATAAATTTTCCAGATACCTCTAATTTGCGACGCCTGCGCTATATATTGACCTTCTAAATTAATATTTTTAATTTTCCTTTCTGTTAGATTTTAAAGACGGTCGAGCTTCATTTGCTGTGTTAGTCAGCGATAGATCTGAAAACTTGAGCGTCAGCCTAAACACAGAAATTGTAACGGTTCAATCCAATTTTCATGCCTAATAGTTCCATAATTTTCATTATATTGGTAAAATCATCGTCGTCGACACATTTACCACTCGAAACAGATTTAGGAGCTATCTACCAGACTGTCGCATTGAAACTTCCATTGCTATTTTGCCTGAATCCAGGAGTTCATCTCTGCTGAGTTCTTAATAAATTGGCTTTATTGAATTGAAAATAAGCTGTCGAAAAGCTGGCTTATGCAAATAAGTAGCCAAGGAATTAGTGGCCTTCGCTCTTTACCAAGAGCACCATGATATTTCTCTAGGAGAGTTTGGAGAGCCCTGCGAGTCAATTACGCGCACTTGATAAAATACACACTTATAACCTTCTTTCCCTCATAAAATCCTTTTTATCTTATTTCTAAGTCCCTAAAGCATTTTTTCAAATTTTTAGAGTGGCATTACCCCTTAACCTGAAACAAAAATGATGAGAAACGAACGATGAAAGACGTTGTCCCACTTTCATAAGAATGCCCTGTATAAATAAATTAAAATAACAAAACAAATGTTTGTCTGTTATTATTGGAAACGCTGGCAAAAGTGTGTTTGCAGTGAGAGGAGATCACGTTAAAGGAGATCAAATGCTTTGAGTTGAATAAATTACTACTTCATGTTATTTCGGCTGGTATGGAAGCTTGCATACCTTTTTCGTAGAAAGACCCTTCTAACCGCTAGCTTCGGTTCGACTGAATATGCAAAGATGCTTTCAAATATCTTGCCTTCCGACAATGGCGTCAAAATTCTAACGTCATAAATCGAAACATCTTTTGTGTTGCAGTTGCTGATGACGATGATGATGACGATTCTATATAACAGACCTCATCGTGTAACTCTTTTATCTTGATTATGTTTTCAACAAAATGAAGCAAGGTTTCTTATAAGCTCGTAACATTATTTCAAATTAGAAAACTTTATATACCCCGAGAGCTATTAAAGCTATGCTTAATCAACACTGCTGTCATGTTTGGAGCTTTGCTCCTAAGTTACGAAAATCGAATCGGTTTTCGCATCCAGTGAGATGCCTTCCCACACCATGACAGAACCTCCTCCGTACGCGACAGTTTCACTAATGCAGCACTGCACATAGCACTCCCCAGGCCTCCTATAGATTCGTATTCTTCTATTATTGCCATGTAGGCACATTCGATACTTGTCGGAGAATAAAATGGAGCTCCATTGTCCTAAGGTCCAGTGGACATGTTCTCGGGCAAATCTGAGTTGCACTTGTCGATGGGCTGCAGTCAATTTGGGTTCATCAGCTGGTCTCTTCGGAGTTAGGTTAGTTTCTTTAAGTCTTCAAATGATTGACAGCCCGATTACGAACTTGTTGGAGTTCCTGCTGGACCTCAACGCGAGTCAAGTGGCGATTTCTTAGAGATGTGTTGATAATGAAGCGGTGGTCTCGCTCCTAGGCACACATTTTTCTCCCTAATCCTGGTCTCCGTGTAAAGGTGCCAGTCTCTTGGTAATGTCTGTAAACTCTGGAGAGAGCTGACTGGCTTAGGTGCAGTTGGGTAGCGACTACACGTTGGCTATGACCTACTTGCAATAGTGCAATGACCTATGGCGTTTGTTCCGGGGTGGTATCTATTTTGCGATGACGTAATTAATGGGCAGGTGTGGCAGAGATGTTGACAGTTCTATTGAGTTTAAATCAGTAAAACCAAAATCCAAATGTTTTTGGTATTATTGGAAATTATTGGAATGATACCAAAAATAATATCACTGTTTGAAAATTAAATTCAAGGATCGGTGTTAAATGAAGCAAAATCGTTTGAGTCGATTTTTTTGCTCACCAGTGTATCCTGCGAGCGTTAAGATTCCCTTTTGACAAGAGATTTTTGTCTAGAATGCTTACTTTCTAGTTGCTTTTTTTGCTGTTGTTTCCTTCGTTGTTATACACAGGAGACTGCTTATTTAACCTCTGTTGATTTAATGTGGCCTAAGGGATATGACGAAATATCAATGACCAATGGCCTCTAATAAAGAAAGATTAACTATATTTTCAATATTTATTTCAACGTTTGGTATTGTTCAGTGTATGAACCATAAAAAATAATAATATTATAGTTTACCACATTATGTAATAAAAATTTCAAAGAAAGCATACCTAATTTCTCTATTATGAATCAGGTGATTTGAATATATGTATGTTCAACGTTAAAACAAACAAAAAAATAATCTTACTAATGTTGATAATTAGCGATATTAATGAAATATGTGTTATTATAATATAGTTAAGTAAAAATGTCATAAATTTTAGTACTACCTAATGTTTGTAATCTTTTTATGATTTTGTTACTTACGATGTTTACCATTGATCCATTTTCTCCTCTAATATATCTATCTGAGGTCATAGCAACTATAGCTATACTTAAATTAACTCTTAAAATATACACGTTGAAAAATCCACAAAATCCCATAGCGGACACTATATATCTTCGTTTTTTCCAAAATTTCCATGATGGATGACTAGCTCCCGTGCTGAAAATATAGTTTAGTAAAAAGACAATTTTACAGAATCAAATTGCGAGAACAAAAGGTTTGCAGTTAGTAATTTATATTTTTCAACAATCCTAATAGAGGAAGAGCCAGCAACGTATTTCAAGTTGTCATTTCAACAGTCGTAAAAATTTTTGTACTAAATCTTTTATACCCGCTGAAGAATAAAAGTTTCACCAAATCTACCATAGCACCACTCACACGGTCAGGTAATTCTATTGCAATAACACCTATTTAGAAAGCGTACTTGTTGGGTGAACTCTTTGCTTCACATTCTACTGTTGATTTCCAAAAAAAAAAACACCACTTACTATCCACTATCCATATTGCAGTCAAGGATGCTCGATATTGTCTTCGTATTTTAATGAAGCTAGACGCCAAAAAAGCTTCTGGCGCTGACGGAATACCTGCCATAGTAATTAAAAACGGCGCCAGAGAACTAACACCAGTTTTCTGTAGACTTTTTAACCTATCCTACGGAAGGGAAATATTTTCTTTTTGATTTTTTCCCATTTATCCAAAGACTGACCAATATCAAACAGAAAGACCTGTCAGAAAAAAATAGTGGCAACCTATGCCGATCGAGTGATGAGTGATAAGAAGGAAATATTGTGTTATCGAAAAAGTATCTAGCCTTTTTTGGTTAGACAGCTTTAGCGTCACATATATAATATAATTCACATCGGAGCTTACTTAGCATCGGTTGAAAGCTAATATTTGATAGTAATGGACTAGCAGAGATTGTTGGAATTTGTTTATTTAGACTTAATTTAGCACACCTTAAAGATGATGAAATTTTTGCAAAAGATCCCTACAATTACAATGTTATTTCGATAATGGCAAGAAAACTGGTTATAAAAAAAAAAACTAGATTTTCGGGTGCCACATGATTTGATGCAAAACATTTTCTCGATCGAATTTTCATCTTCGAATCTCTACAGAACAACTGCATAATCCTAAGAACCATGATAACTCATGTAGCAAAAGGCATGAAACCTTTTCTTTCATTGTATAGCCTGTCCCAAAATATAAGATCTTGATTTTTGCCGTTTTAAGTGGGCAATATAAAAATTCTGACCTTTTGTTTATGATAGGTTGCAGAGATGGACTTAAAAATTTTAATGCAAATAAATAAAATCATAGGTGTTTGGATGGATAAGAAGTACAAATATACAGTTTGAAAGAAAGGGGTTTACAAGAGGGGATATATTGTATAAATAAAAATATATTTTAACTTAAGCCTAATTCGGTTTCACTAACACTGTCACTGGTTGAGGTAATTATCAGTGGTTTTATATTATTTACATAAATATATGAATCTTCAACTTTAACAACGTGCTGAATGGAATTCTTCCAGCTTTCACAAGGTATATCACTTATAACTTTTTTTACTAATTCAACCACTCACACGCTTAAAGTAGGAGAAACATTTTGTGCCCTTATTTTTGATTTAACTTGATGCCAAATATGTTCAATTGGATTAAACACACAATAATACGAAGGAAGCCGCAAAACAGTGTGTCCCATTTTCTCAGCCATACTATCACAAACATATTTCTTTTTCAATTTATAGTCTTTCAAAACTTCCAAAAGATCACTTTTTTATAGCTAAAGTCAAAATAAATGTCATTTTCTAACATATATTCCTGTATTTCGGATTTGGCGTTGGCTGCATTAGGAACCTTATTTAGTAGGCGACTATGGTAACTTGCATTGTCCATAACTATAACACTCTGTTCGAGAACATTTGGCGAAAGGGAATTTTGAAACAAATTTTCAAAAAGTTCTGCGGTCGTGTCTTCGTGATAGTCCAAACTAGTATCTTTTATGTTTTTTGCAGCTAATAGTAGACAATTTGAAACCCAGCCCTTTTCAGATCCAGCATGCAAAATGATTATTCGTTTACCTTTAATTAAAGGTGCGTTAGTCTGACATTTTGTACTGCTGTCAACTCACCCTTTTTGCACAGTGTCATGGGTATCGAACCATGTTTCGTCAAGGTAAATTATTAGCCAGTACTCTGATCGATACTTTTTAATTTCTTGTAAATAAGTATGTCACGAGGTTCGTAATCTTTGTGACTCCATCACTACTTGCCTTTTGTTGTTTTTTCGGAACGTGAATTCCATTCTTAAAAGTATTCTGTGATGGATTGATCGGCCACAATGTATATTGGTCCCGTCGTGCACCAGTCTTAACTTTATTTTGTCTAGTGTCGACACCAACTGCTCTTCATACATAGAATATATTTTTCTCCTGATGACGTCTTTTTCACAATCGTCTACATGATGCATTTGAAAATCTTTCCGTTTTTTCCTGTTATTGAGTGATGGTTTTCCTACAATACCCTTAATCGTAGAAATTGGAGTTTTTGTTAGTTCACTGGTTTCTTGTAAAGCACTTTGTTTATTCAAATTTCTTTTTACCAAACTGTCGTAAACATTTTTTACTATTTGTTTAGCGTCAAGTGATAAATGTTTTCTCTTGCGATAGTCACTATTGCAATTTTCCCCCCCCCGGACGCCACATAATTAAAACAGAACCGTTACGTTGTAAGTTGCAAGTAAAACTAAAAATAAAAATAATAAAAAGTATCTTTCGAATCTTAATGGCGACTTGTGGTCATTATCAAATATGGCTCTAAACCGGGTTGCCAGGTAGTAAATATATAGGTAAAAATAGATTCAATATGATTGCAGGTGCAAGTGAGGGTGGTATACAAAGTAGGTAAAATAAAAATACGTTTATCTTAATACCTGGCAACTATGCACAAAACCTTAATAGGGTCGTTTATTGCCCCATTGAAAAAGCAAAAAGGCAGGATCTTATATCTTGGAATTTACCATTAATTATGTGGTGCAATACATACCTGATGTTAAGAGTTTCCTCCTTGATGGTATTGGTTTTATTTAGTTCAATGTCACTGAAGGTCCCCATAAAAAAATATTTATTTAAACTGCAGTAACTAAAATTATTTTAATATTAGATTCCCATAACTAAATTTTACCGCGGTTTACACAAAACTAAATAACAATTTTTTACTATCGTGCAGGAGCGTTGTTATATCTAATTTGTGTGTCAATAATAGGTAATAAAAATATAAAATGGTATGAAGGTTTGGATAATAACGGTCTACAAAAATTTTAATGGGCAGGAATACTGTATATGACTGAACAATATTTTTTTTTTTGCAATATTTGCACAAAATTTTCGATCGATAATTAATAATGCAAATTTACATTTGTTTGGACAAGTGAAAGTAATTATATATACACACACCCTATTAAGTGGACTAGAAAAATACAGTAATACATTATGATATATATTTAAAAATAATCCATCATCTATACTGGAATCAAACAGCCAGGCTTCGACGTAATGACGCAGTTTATACAGAAAACATTAAGATTGCAATACGAGTACCACACGTAACACGTAGTTTTTGGTCCAGCTATTTAAAACACATTTTTTTGTAAAATTCGACTTTATTCAACAATATAATCTCCTTCAAGAGCGGTACAATCAGTCCAACGCTTTTTTAACATTTCTACACCTTTCTAGTAGAAGGATTTGTCTTTGCCTTCAAAATAGGTCCCAGATTCGGCGATAACTTCTTCAATGAAATCAAATCTCTTTCCCACGAGCATTTTTTTTTTGAGGTCTGCGAATAGATAACAGTCGCTGGGGGCCAAATCTGGAGAATACGGTAGATATGGACGCAATTCGAACTTCAATTCATTCAATTTTGCCATCGTAACCATTGCCTTGTGACTTGGTGCATTGTTTTAATGAAGGAGCACGTTTCTCTTGTTCATTTGGGGATGTTTGTTTGCGATTTCTGCCTTCAAACGCACCAATAACTTTATAAAATATTCGCTATTGATGGTTTTCCATGTGCATCCCAAAATACAGAGGCCAAAACCTTCTTAGCCGACTGTTGTGTCTTTGGTCGCTTCGGGCGGATTTCACCGGCTGCTGTCCACTCAGCTGACTGCCGATTTGATTCCGATGTATAGTGGTGGATCCATGTTTCATCCATTGTCACATATCGCATGAAAAAATCCTTTTTATTGCGCTTAAACAGGTCCAAACAGCGCTCAGAATCATCAACACGTTGTTGTTTTTGGTCCACTATGAGCAAACGCAGTACCCATTTCTAACAGAGCTTTCTCATGCCCAAATGTTCATCCATAATATGACCAACACGTTCTTTTGATATTTTTAGGGTGTCAGCTAACTCACGCAATTTCCCTTTACGGTAATCGAAAACAATTTCGTGAATTTCCGGCGTAACCACCTCATTTGGTCGTCCAGAGCTTCAGCATCATTTGTATCTGTACGACCGCATTTAAAATACCAGTAGATGATAAGTGATTTTCCAGGGGAGAGTCCCGTAACACTTATCAAGCCATTGCTTTGCTTGAACGGTATTTTTTCCCATCAAAAAACTGTGTTTAATCAACACACTAAATTCGTTTTTTTTTCCATTGTTTTGAAAATATCAAAAGTAACATCAAAACCACTGTATCGTTTGAAGGTTGGTAATTCTCAAAAATCATATCGATTTTTTAAAAGGGGGGCGACATCTATCTTTTCAGCCTACGTATTACGTTTCTATTTTCCATGTATATCGAGAATACATTTCAGCTATCTTTAGGAAACGTAGCAAAAATGGCGTGCCCGTCGATAACCTATGGAAGACGGATGATAGAGCAAGACTGGCTGACCATCTCCAAGATTTATAAGAAACCATAAACAACATCTATCGGATAAGAAAAGAACATAGCTCCGGTAATAATGAAAGCAAAACCAAATTGATTGCAGTAGTCTAAAAAACGATAACGCACAATTCTTCATAGATGTCGAAGAAGTTATAGGAGGAAAGAAATTGAAATACCTGAGCACATTAAGATCGTTACTTAAAAAATATTTTTTCAACCTTATATCTTCATTTTTCAGATTCTAGTTTTTAGTTCTTAACATTGGTAGCAAAATAGAAGGCGACTTATATTTACAGTTGCGTGATTTTATCCCGCTTTCTTTCACCTCTAGAGAATAAGAAATATATCGACCAAGCATCAACTTTATTTATGTGTTACTGATATTTAAGATATTTTCTGTTCGTGGCCGCCATTTCCTCGGTTATAGTGTGTTGCAAGTTACTGTAGATTATGATAAAGAGTTGGTTTTCCTAAAAACTACTCACTATTTTTTATTTTATTTGAGTTTTTAAAATGGTGATCTACTGTTGTGTTTCGGATTATAAAATCCAAAGTCAGTTTCTCAAAAACGAAAAATTATATATGCGAAATTGACAATACCTTGAACGAACCTTAAATTATTCCTAAAGTTTTTTTTTAATTAAAAACAAATGCATATTTAAAATACGAGGGGCGTTTTTTAAGTAAGTACCGTTTTGAAATATGGCTGCTGCAGCGTTGCAGTGGCCGGTCCGCGCATGAGCGCTGAGTATCTGCATCTACTGGCTAGCCACAGTCGCCACTGCGTTTGTTTGTGTTTGTTTAAATTGCCTCAGATCATTGAAAATCCCACGGATTATGAAATAAGCGCTGTAATTCGTTTCTTAAATGCAAGAGACGTGAAAGTGGCTAAAATTCATGGGCAAATCAGTGAAATGTATGGCGACAACGCTATAAGCGATGGAATGGTAAGAAAATGGCTTAGAGCATCTAAAGATGGCCGTACAAACGTTTACGACTAGGGACAAGGTGGAAAAAGTGTGTGAAAATAGACGTTTTACAACTTCATCAATATATAATGTGTTTCCTCAAGTTTCAAGAAGTGTTCTCTATGAAATTTTGGCAAAACGTTCAAATTATCGGAAGTTGTGCTCTCGCTGAATGTCAAAAATGCTGACTAAGGTGCACAAAATCAATCGTTTAGCTAATGCTTTGACGTTCCTCGAAAGGTACAATACCGAAGGTGAATAGTTTTTAAGCCAAATTGTCACTGATGAAAGGACCTGGGTTTCTCACGTTACACTGGAGTCAAAACAACAGTTCATGGAATGGAGGCATTCCACATCACCAAAGAAAATCAAGTTCAATCGAAAAACTTCAGCCCTTGTTCATTGTGTTTTGGGATAGATAGGAGTGTTGCTTGTGAATTTTTTGCATCGGGGAGACATACATTCTGAGACGTATTGCCAGACCTTAAATAAACTGTGTCGTGCCATCCAAATAAAAGGCGTGGCATGCTTAGTAGAGGGATCGTTTTGCTTCACGACAATGATCGTCCACACGTGACTTATCGAATCCAAGATTTCACCTCGTCAAATGGCTAGGAACAACTTGATCATCCTTCGGATAGCTCTGATCTGGCAGATTTCTATGAGGCGGGAATACAGAAGCTGATCTTACGATACAACAAGCACCGTAAGAGGTGTGCATTATGTTAAAAAGTAGCTGAAAGTCCAGGCGTTCATGCAAAAAGAAAATTTTAAAAAAATAGCCGTGTTTTTTCAATATCAAAACGGTAATTACTTTAAAAACGAGCTTCGCCTATTATTTTGAAGGCTAGTTAACAAGTAATAAAATATATTTCTTTCAGGTCCATCAACAGTTCATGTTCTCCCAAAACCTTTATTCTTTGGCAGAGGTCCACGTAGTACTCACAAACCTACAGAGTTTGTCATAATCATTTGGGGTTAGAGAAACTTATTGAGCTAGCAGAAATTGTGCAAGCCTTAAATTCAATTGTGTTCCAATCCAGAAATATTTAAAATATTATGACAAAAGCCATAATGGTGTCGTTAATACAATTAAATCATTTTATATTTTAAAATGAATGATGCTTTTTATGTAGTGTCTTGGTAAAAGCAATGCGGCTGGTTGATAGTGGTTTAGCATGTCATATTTACGTAGCAGCTAAACCCGAATATATTGCCAGCAAGCAGAAAATTTTGCTTTTTCGTAAGATGTAATTAAAAAGCCACAACTGATTTTAGGTCTCTGCTACATTTTTTTAAGTACAATGATAAGTATTTTATCAGCGCCAGAAACTTTTATTCTGTTTAGTTTGATTAACATAGTTTTTATCATATCGTCTTTGTTGGACGTAGGTCTGTTCCAATCTCTTCCCCTCCGGTACTACTCCTTTATCATCGACCCATCATTTCTGTGAACGTCCAACGCTCCTGTTTCTCTGGGTGTCGATTCCGTGATCCTATACACTCATCTGTCTCCAGATGATCTAGCCACATGAAGTGCCCATCGTCACTTCATTTTTGCCGCCTCGAGAGTTATGTCAGTCACGTTGGTTTGTTTTCGTATCGACTCTTTATGAATTCTATTCCTGAGGGAGATACCAAGCATGCTTTAGTGAGACACATCGTTCCCAGTCCATACGTGCTGACAGGTAGAACACAGGAATTTTAGACTTTAGTTTTTAGGTTTATGGGTATCGTATTACGTCCTAGCTTCCCAAAAGTTACCCAGCCTTATTCGCCTGGTAATTTCTGCATGCTGGTTCTCCTTTCCGATCTTAATAGTGTGACCTAAGTAGATATACTCGTCGACGCGTTCTATCGAGTTATTTTCTATCGGTATGGTAGTATCTTCCGGGCTCACAAATTTAGTTTTTTTTAAATTCATTTTAAGACCTACCCTTGTAGAGACCACATTCAGCTGATTCAACATTTCCTCATTGGTGTTATTAGCTATCACTACTCTGTCGTTTGGAAACCTAAGATGACTCAGTTTAGTGATGTTGATGTTGATTCCCCTTTCATCCCAATTTAACTCCTTAAAGACATCATCAAGGGTCATCGTAAATAATTTAGGTGATATAGTATCTCCTTGTCGCACTCCTCTTTTTAGTGGTATGTTGATAATGACAGTTGTTTCGTTAATTTTAATATGTATAGATGCTTATTTATTATTTTTGTATATCTATGTGCAGTCCCTAGGTATTCTAGAACTGATCAGATTTTAACGGTATCAAATTCCTTATGAAAATCAAAGAGGGCCAAATGTATTGGTACTTTATATTCGGTATATTTTTCTATTACAGTACGTATTGTGTAGAGGTGGTCGATTTTGCTAAACCCCTTATACAAGTGCGACAGAAGAGATATGGGTTGATAATGTTCGATATCAGTATTATCGCCTTTCTTAAAGAGAAATATAACGTCCGAATTACATCATTTTGTTGGTATTTTTCCCTCACAGAGACATTACCGTGTTCAGATAAAGTACACTTAAATAGAATTGAAAAAGTGCAAACGAGCTGCTTACGTTTCATTTATGGTATAAGAAAATTTCAGTCCGTGTCGCACAAATTAACTACATTCTTTGGTAATGTTTCATGTTTTTATTGTTAATAACTGCCCACCATACCTAACAAATAAAATTATTTACAGAACAGACGTTCATAGGTTGAATTTAAAATTTGGTGGACTTATATCTCCCCCACCTCACCGAACGGCTCTTTTTAAAAGAAGCTTTTCCTACAATATTTATAAACTTTATAATACCGTACCTGTTGCTTTAAAAAACCCTTAAACCTGAGATATTTAGAAAGCGGATAAAAAGTATTTTAAACCAATTAGTTAATTGGGTTAATTTTTGTCGCATTTCTCTCTCTTTCTCTCCCTCTCTCTCTATCTCGTTTGGTTTTATTATTTTCTTTAATTCATGAACATTTATGCTAGATGATGTAATTTACATGGGGTTGAACTTTGAACAGTTTTAATTGTTTTCAGCTCCTTTTTCTTCTTTTTGTAGCAGAAATATTGAAATGTATAATGTAAATTGTAATATTAATGTTGTTTTGCAGAAAAGAGGAAATAAAATTATTATTATTATACAAAAAATTTCTTCTTTCTCACATTTAGTCAATGTGGTTCCATGTTTGGCAAGGCAAGTCAGCACAAACGCTATTATCATTGTGTATTAAGGAACGACCTGACAACGTTACATGTTTTCAAAATCACTGACTTCTGAATGTTTTTGTGTATGTTTGTGTTGAGTCCCAATTGTACCAAGTGTGGTGTGAATGTTATTGGTGTAAGGCCTGTGGCTGATATAATGAGGGGGACAATGATGACTTTTTCTTGTTTCCATAGCTTTTTTATTTCCGTTGCAAGGTCTGTGTATTTGGAAATTTTTTCTGTGTATTTCGTTTGGATGTTTGTGTCGTTGGGGACAGCTATGTCAATTAGATAGGTGACTTTTTCTTTTTTGCATTGAAAAGTAATATCGGGTCTATTGGCGGAGACTGTTTTATCTGTATGGATTCTGATGTCCCAGTAGAGTTTGTAATCTTTATTTTCAAGTACGGATGTTGGTGTGTATTTGTAGTAGGGATCTGTGTTTACTATGAGCTTGTATGTTGTGGCTAGTGCTTGGTGAACTACTTTTGCCGCTGAGTCATGTCTGGCTGTGTATTCCGTTCCGACTAATATTTTACATCCGCTTGTTATGTGTTCGATCGTTTCTTTCTGCTGGTGGCATTTCCTACATCTGTCCTCTGTAATAGTTGGGTCTTTGATGATATGCTTCTGGTAGTTTCTGGTTAATATGACTTTATCCTGGATGGCAAGTAAGAAGCCTTCTGTTTCAGGGAATAGCTGCCCATCCTGTAGCCAAGTGTATGATTGTTTTTTTATTTACGTGGTCTTGTTCTATGTGGTATCTGTGTTTTCCGTGGAGTGTTTTCTCTGACCACGTTTTCATCTTTTCCTGTTGTAATGGGACGTGACTGTGTGTATCTGCTGAGTGGTCTGTCCGGGCTAAGTCGAGAGGTGTGTAGTTTTTGTCTGCTTTCACTGTCGCAGTGTGGAGGCTGGTTTGCTTGCTGTGAAAGAATTTCCTAAGTGCTTGTATTTGTTTTGTGTGTAGTGATCTGATGTCTATGATTCCTCTTCGTCCTGCCTTCCTCTCAATGGTAAGTCTTTCTCTGCATGCGTTGGGGTGTAATTTCCTGTATTTGGTGAATTGATAACCTATAAGGATGTGAATGTTTTCTATGTCTGTTTGTGACCATTTGATGATACCAAATGAATATGTGATTATAGGTATAGCAAACGTGTTGATGGCTTTAGTAAGATATTTGGAGTTGAGTTTTGTTTGTAAAAGTTTCGTCAGTCTGTTCTTGAATTCGGTTCTGAGCTTTGTTTTGATGTAAGTATGGTTCAGTTTGGTGCTTTGTTGGAAGCCTAGATATTTGTATGTTTCTTTGTCGAATATGTTATCGAGTGTTTCATTGTTGATGGTTTCTGTCTCATGGTGGCCCTTCCATTGGCCTTTGTTGATATGGAGCACTTTGCATTTACTTATACCAAATTCCATATTGACATCTAAGGTGAATATTTCTGTGATTTTGAGGAGTTCTTTCAGCTGTGTTTTTGTGGCAGCGTAGAGTTTTATGTCATCCATATATAGGAGGTGGTTTACTTTATGTTGATTCACTTTTTGGTGTCTGATGTTGAAGCCATGCTCTGTTCTGTTTAGTATATTTGAGAGTGGATTGAGACAGAGGCAAAACCATAGAGCGCTGAGCGAGTCTCCCTGAAATATACCCCGTCTGATTTACAGCTCTTCTGTTTGGATTCGTTCGTTTGTGTTTCTAGGCGTATTTTGGTTTTTCATGTTTTCATAATTTGCGCGAGAAATTGCCTGAGGTGTTGGTTGATTTTATGGATTTCTAGGGCTCTGATTAACCAGCTGTGGGGATGGAGTCGAAGGCTTTTTTATAGTCTATGTAACCGATGTGAAGGTTTCTGTGTTCTTTTCTGGTTTGTCCCATAATCACGCTATTTATGAAAAGCTGTTCTTTGCATCCTCGGCTATTTTTCCTGCATCCCTTCTGCTCTTCTGTGAGTGTTGTCTATTAGGTGTTGTTCTATTTTCTTGGAAATTGTAGCTGTGATGATCTTGTATAGGGTTGGAAGACAGGTGATAGGTCCGTAGTTTGACGGGTTTGTGGTGTCTGAACTTTTGGGTTTGATGTATGTTATTCCTTATGTAAGAAAAGTGGGGAATGTGTGTAGTTGTAGAATGGCTTTGTTGATTTGGTGTGTGGGTGCTTCGTGTGTGGTGGTAAACTGTTTATACCAGAAGTTTTGTATATTGTCTATCCTAGGGCATTTCCAGTTGTGCGTGTGTTTGATTGTTTCTGTAATTTCTTCTGTAGTTAATGTGGAATTTTCTTGTTCTGTCACACGTTTGTTTTTATCTTCTTCGGCTTTGATCCAGGGGGTGTTATTATTATGTAGTTTGGGTTCTGACCAGACAATTTTCCAATAATCTGCGAGTTCTTGTTTGTTTGGTGGTTCAGTTACTACTGTCAGCTCGTTGTACAGAGTTTTTCGGTAGAACTGTTTTTCGCTTCTTCGGAAGAGGTTGTTGGTGTCTTTCCTCTCGTTTGATTCTTTGTATCTACGGAGTCTTGCAGCATATACGGATAGTTTTTGTTTCAAAGTATCAACGATTTCTGGCAGTGTTCGGTTGAGAGATTTAGATTTGATCTTGTCTACACCCTGTGTGACACGTTTTGATGCGTTCCCGTTCATTAAAGGTGTCCCAGATCTCTTCTGATGTTGTTGATTTTGTTTTCTATTCTTATTTGCCATTTAAATTTAGGTTTGCTGCTGTTTGGGTATCTTTGTCGTTGCGGGAGTTTTTGATTATTTTGTGTTATAGTGGTGATTGCTGCTGCATATATTATTGTGTGAATGTCTTCGATCGTGCTTAAGTCTGTTATGTACTGTGGTATTATGTGCTTGTTTATTGTGTTGAGGATTATTTGTGTGCTCTGTTTGAAGATTAAAGGAGGGATGGGATTTCTTTTTGTAGGGTCGGTGCCTGACCATCGAGCTAGATGTGACTGCATTTCTGCTTTGAGTGTTTGTATGAGAGGTGATTCGGGGTGATGTTGTGTAGATGTTGTTGAGGGTGGTGAGTTATTCATTTTGTCGTCTGTGATATGGTGTCGTGTGGTGCTTGCTATTTGCCTTGAAATATTATTTTGAGTTATGCTCCTGCTGGGTGGTGGGTCTTGTTGTGTTCGACTGGGTGGTTGTGTGTGTGAGATTGGTTCGGTATCTGCTCTATTGTTTCTATTGTTTGGTTGGTCTGTGTTCAGTTCAGCAGCTACTGTATCTTTGATGGTTTGCAATTCGAAAGGTGTGAGGCGATTGTTCTTGGTAATAACTCTTTTTTGGTCTATTACTCTCTGTTCTGTAACAAGTAATTGCAGATGTGGATATTCGGTCAAGAAAAGTCTGTGTAGTTCCAGTCTGTAGCCTGATGTCACTGTTTCTAGTTTGATGGCGGTGTAGTAACAGCGCATCACTGTTTTATTTCATTTCATCTGTCCACTTTAACCGCTGTCTTGGTTTGCCAGCCTTGATAGTTGCATGTTGTCCTTGCAAAACATACGCGGTTTGGCCTGGCTTTGGTGGTTGTATTTGTCCCGCATATACGTCAGTTGCGCTTGGGATTGATGGTGGTGGGTCCAAGCGGCGAGTGATTCTCTTGTCAGTGATTTCTTTGTCAGGTGTTGTGATTTCATTACAGCAACGCATGGCGTGTTCATTAATTCCTGTGGTGCAACTCATGCGTTGCTGTCACTTTCCCGCCTTGGTCGGTGTCGGCTTACTCGCCGGCACAACACTTTTAGCAGGTTTATTATTATTATTATTACAAAAAGTTCTTCTTTCTCACATTTGATCAATGTGGTTCCATGTTTGGCTGACGGGCCAAAACCAAGTCAGCACAAACGCTATTACCATTCCGTATTAAGGAATGACCTGACAATGTTACATGTTTTCAAAATCACTGACTTCTGAATGTTTCTGTGTATGTCCGTGTTGAGTCCCAATTGCACTAAATGTGGTGTGAATGTTATTGGTGTAAGGCCTGTGGCTGATATAATGAGGGGGACAATGATGACTTTTTCCTGTCTCCATAGCCTTTTTATTTCCGTTGCAAGGTCTGTGTATTTGGAAATCTTTTCTGTGTATTTCGCTTGGATGTTTGTGTCGTTGGGGACAGCTATGTCAATCAGATAGGTGACTTTTCCTTTTTTGCACTGAAAAGTAATATCGGGTCTATTGGCGGAGACTGTTTTATCTGTATGGATACCGATATCCCAGTAGAGCTTGTAATCGTCATTTTCAAGTATGGATGTTGGCGTGTATTTGTAGTAGGGATCTGTGTTTTCTATAAGTCTGTATGTTGTGGCTAGTGCTTGGTGAACCACTTTGGCAGCTGAATCATGCCTGGCTGTGTACTCCGTTCCGGCCAATATTTTACATCCGCTCGTTATGTGTTCGATCGTTTCTTTCTGCTGGTGGCATTTCCTACATCTGTCCTCTGCAACAGTCGGGTCTTTGATGATATGCTTTTGGTAGTTTCTGGTTAATATGACTTTATCCTGGATGGCAAGTAAAAAGCCTTCAGTCTCAGGGAATAGCTGCCCATCCCGTAACCAGGTGTATGATTGTTTCTTATTTACGTGGTCTTGTTCTATGTGGTATCTGTGTTTTCCGTGGAGTGTTTTCTCTGACCACGTTTTCATCTTTTCCTGTTGTAATTGGGTGTGACTGTGTGTGTCTGCTGAGTGGTCTGCCCGGGCTAAGTCGAGAGGTGTGTAGTTTTTGTCTGCTTTCACTGTCGCTGTGTGGAGGCTGGTTTGCTTGCTGTGAAAGAATTTCCTAAGTGTTTGTATTTGTTTTGTGTGTAATGATCTGATGTCTATAATTCCTCTTCCTCCTGCCTTCCTCTCGATGGTAAGTCTTTTCTTTGCATGCGTTGGGGTGTAATTTCCTGTATTTGGTGAATTGAGATCGTATAAGGATGTGAATATTTTCTATGTCTGTTTGTGACCATTTGATGATACCAAATGAATATGTGAGTATAGGTATAGCGAACGTGTTGATGGCTTTAGTGAGATTCTTAGAGTTGAGTTTTGTTTGCAAAAGTTTCGTCAGTCTGCTTTTGAATTCGGTTCTGAGCTCTGTTTTGATGTGAGTGTGGTTGAGTTTGGTGCTTTGTTGGAAGCCTAGATATTTGTATGTTTCTTTATCGAACATGTTATCGAGCGTTTCATTGTTGATGGTTTCTGTCTCATGGTGGCACTTCCATTGGCCTTTGTTGATGTGGAGCACTTTGCATTTACTTATACCAAATTCCATATTGACATCTAAGGTGAATATTTCTGTGATTTTGAGGAGTTCTTTCAGCTGTGTTTGTGTGGCAGCGTAGAGTTTTATGTCGTCCATATATAGGAGGTGGTTTATTTTATGTTGATTCACTTTTTGGTGTCTGATATTGAAGCCATGCTCTGTTCTGTTTAGTATATTTGAGAGTGGATTGAGACAGAGGCAAAACCATAGAGCACTGAGCGAGTCTCCCTGAAATATACCCCGTCTGATGTACAGCTCTTTTGTTTGGATCCGTTCGGTTTGTGTTTCTAGGCGTATTTTGGTTTTCCATGTTTTCATAATTTGCGCGAGAAACTGCCTGAGGTGTTGGTTGATTTTATAGATTTCCAGGGCCCTGATTAACCAGCTGTGGGGTATGGAGTCGAAGGCTTTTTTTATAGTCTATGTAACCGATGTGAAGGTTTCTGTGTTCTTTTCTGGTTTGTCCCATAATCACGCTATCTATAATCAGCTGCTCTTTGCATCCTCGACTATTTTTCCTGCATCCCTTCTGCTCTTCTGTGAGAATATTGTTGTCTGTTAGGTGTTGTTCTATTTTCTTTCGAAATTGTGGCTGTGATGATCTTGTATAGGGTGGGAAGACAGGTGATAGGTCGATAGTTTGACGGGTTTGTGGTGTCTGAGCTTTTGGGTTTAACGTATGTTATTCCTTGTGTGAGGAAAGTGGGAAATGTGTGTGGTTGTAGAATGGCTTTGTTGATTTGGTGTGTGAGTGCTTCGTGTGTGGTTGTAAACTGTTTGTACCAGAAGTTTTGTATATTGTCTATTCCAGGACATTTCCAGTTGTGTGTGTGTTTGATAGTTTCTGTAATTTCCTGTGTATTAAATGTGGTATTTTCTTGTTCTGTCACATGTTTATGTTTGTCTTCTTCGGCTTTGATCCAGGGGGTGTTATTATTGTGTAGTTTGGGTTCTGACCAGATACTTTTCCAATAATCTGTGAGTTCTTGTTTGTTTGGTGGTTCAGTCACTGCTATCTGTTTGTTGTACATAGTTTTCCGGTAAAACTGTTTTTTCGCTTCTTCGAAGAGGTTGTTGGTGTCTTTCCTCTCATTTGATTCTTTGTATCTACGGAGTCTTGCGGCATATACAGATAGTTTTTGTTTCAAAGTATCGAGGATTTCTGGTAGTGTTCTGTTGGGAGACTTAGATTTGATCTTGTTTGCCCCCTGTGTGACACGTTTGGACGCGTTCCCGCTTATAAACTGGGTAAGATGTCCTAGATCTCTCCTGATGTTGTTGATTTTGTTTTCTATTCTTATTTGCCATTTGAATTTTGGTTTTGTCCTGTTGGGGTTTCCTTGTCGTTGAGGGAGTTTTTGATTATTTTGTGTTAGAGTGGTGATTGCTGCTGCGTATATTATTGTGTGAATGTCTTCGATTGTGCTTAAGTCTGTTATATACTGAGGTATTATGTGCTTGTTTAGTGTGTTGAGGATTGGTTGCGTGCTCTGTCTGAAGATTAAACGAGGGATGGGATTTCTTGTTGTGGGGTCGGTGCCTGACCATCGAGCTAGATGTGACTCCATTTTTGCTTTAAGTGTTTGTATGAGAGGTGATTCGGGGTGATGTTGTGTGGATGTCGTTGAGGGTGGCGAGTGATTCATGTTGTTGTCTGTGATATGGTGTTGCGCGGTACTCGCAATATTATTTTGCGTTATGCTCCTCCTGGGTGGTGGGTATTGTTGTGTTCGACTGGGTGGTTGTGTGTGTGAGGCTGGTTTGGAATCTGTGTTATTATTATTATTATTATTTATTTAGTAGTAGTTATTATTATTATTATTTATTTAGTAGTAGTTATTATTATTATTATTATTTATTTAGTAGGATTTTCAAGGCATCTTTCAGAGATTTACCGCCAAGTTTCAGCATTTCTACATAAATTTGATCTTCTATTATTTTTTCTTATTTATCATATACTCTCAGAAAATAATATCAGGTACTTTTGACATTGGAATATTGGAGCTGATTCATTAAAATTTAGCAGCCGTGTAACAAAACACAGTTGTAACCATATCAAATCTTCCTATAAGAAAATTATGAGATATACTGATTCAGTATATAAAACAAAAGATGCGGTAATATAATTTTATCATTTTTAACAAATACAATAAAATCTAAATCTCAGTATATCCAATATAAATAAAATAAACATGAAAATACGTTTTCTGTTTAATATTATGTGGGTAAAATACAGAATTTTATACAAGGAAAAAACTATTAACAAATGTAGCAAAATATATATTTTAGCATTAGAGTGAAAATCTAAAGAGGTGGTTGATATACGATGCTTATATAGAGAGTCACGGTTGGGATTATATGTTAGCTAGGTACTTTGGACCTTCCCCATGTTTTAGGTAGTTTCATACTTTGAATTGTTGTGGCTGTTACTTGATGAAAATTCATAACGAATGTAATGAAAGACTGATATTGTCAAATTCCACTTTATTTAGTTTCACTGAAACTGTATGACGTGTTTCGCTATACTATAGCTTCTTCTGATACAAAATGATATTTGAATATTAGTGTTGTTACATTTATACAAATACCCTAAGGTAGACAGGTAATAAAATTAATACTATATGCTAATGAATATTGCTGGGAAATCCATTCTGAATATTAATTGTATAAATTGAGTAAAGGGGAGTTACCATGGGCCAGACAGGTATCTTTTTGTTCGTTTAAGATGATGTCTGAATTTTTAATTCTATTTATTTCTAAATTTTCTAATAGGTTTAATTTTACGCCTTTGTTTTGTATGTGTAGAATTTTAAATTTATCGTCAAAAAGATGATTTGATTCTGTTAAATGGTTACTGTACGCTGAGTCAGTTTTGTTTGTTAAATAGCTTCTTTTATGTTCTAAAATCCGAGTTTCGAATGAGGGACCTGTCTGACCTATGTAACTTTTATGACAAGAACCACAATTGAACTGATACACTCCAGATTTTTTTGATCTGTTTTGTTTTCCCTTTGTGTTTTTAATGAATTTTCCTAACGAGTTGTGTGTTCTAAAAGCTATGTTGATATTATATTTGTTTAAGTGGTTTTTAATTTTCTCTGAGGTGTTACCAAAATAGGTTAAAACATAATATTTTTCCCTGTGTTTTCTTTCTTGGGGTATACTAAAGAAATAGCTTTATTTTTTAATTTTTTGTTTAGAATTGAGTCTATGGTGTCAGGAGAATATCCGTTGTTAACAGCAACTTGTTTTATTAGATTTATTTCTTTATTAAAATCATCTACAGATAAGGGGACACTTACACTTACTTATCTGTATGATTTTAATAAAGAATTAAATCTAATAAAACAAACTGTTAACGACGGATATTCTTCTGACACCATAGACTCAATTCTAAACAAAAAATTAAAAAATAAAGCTATTTCTTTAGTATACCCCAAGAAAGAAAACACAGGGAAAAATATTATATTTTAACCTATTTTGGTAACACCTCAGAGAAAATTAAAAACCACTTAAACAAATATAATATCAACATAGCTTTTAGAACAAACAACTCGTTAGGAAAATTTATTAAAAACACAAAGGGAAAAACAAACAGATCAAAAAAATCTGGAGTGTATCAATTGAATTGTGGTTCTTGTTATAAAAGTTACATAGGTCAGACAGGTCTTTCATTCGAAACTCGGGTTTTAGAACATAAAAGGAGCTATTTAAAAAACAAAACTGACTCAGCGTACAATAATCATTTATCAGAATCAAATCATCTTTTTGATGGTAAATTTAAAATTCTACACATACAAAACAAAGGCGTAAAATTAAACCTATTAGAAAATTTAGAAATAAATAGAATTAAAAATTCAGATATCATCTTAAATGAACAAAAAGATACCTGTCTGGCTCATGGTAACTCCCCTTTACTCAATTTATACAATTAATATTCAGAATGGATTTCCCAGCAATATTCATTACCATATAGTATTAATTTTATTACCTATCTGCCTTAGGGTATTTGTATAAATGTAACAACACTAATATTCAAATATCATTTTGTAACAGTGAAACTAAATAAAGTGGAAATTTGACAATATCAGACTTTCATTCTATCAGTTTCATACTTCTATTTTTTAAATTTTTATAAGTCAGTTATTAGTTTATTAACAAGGAATAAATCTAAGATTTTACCCGGAGGGAGGGTGCCATTAATATTTCTAAGGCACATCCACCTGCTCCATTAAATAGGAATTTGTATCCGATTTTAAGCACTAGGCTAAACTATTCGAATTACAAAAATACCTTTAATGTAGAGACAAGATAAATACTAGTTTTGTTTTTGTTGCTACATCTGTACTGACTAGACAAAAATAAAAAAAAAAACTCTAAATTTTAAAGGCAATTAATATAATATAACAAGAATAGAACAACAATTGTTATTCTCACATCGGGGAATGAAAACGAGAAATGTCAGTAGGATAACCACACGTAATATCAATATATAAAACTGTTATGAGACCACTATAACTGTTACTGTAAGGGGTTTCCAATTTTAGTAAGTTATTTGGTTGGTGCATTATTATTCGACTTTTTTAATATTTATTTTGGAAAACAAATCATTAAAATCAACATCAACATAGGAGCTGATCTTACGCAGCGACAGAGAGAAGAGATAAGAGCTGCCTACAGGGAACTTGAAAATAGAAAACAAAATGATGAGTTCAATCTTTATATTAGATATGTGAATGGTTCACCTAAAATAATGGTTTCTAAAAGCCCCGAGGCCTCAAAAAACGAAAAAAGACTTTGAATGTTTATTATCAGAATGTCGGTGGCATGCGTACAAAGCTTGATGATCTGAGACATGCCACAGCACTCTGTACCTATGATATTATAATACTAGTCGAAACGTGGCTGACAGCAGAATATGGTGATGCCGAATTGGGCTTGGGCAATATTGCGTGTACAGACGTGACAGGGATAGTGATGCGAGTGGCAAGTTAAGGGGTGATGGTGTTTGGTAGCAATTAATGAAATCTCAATTCTACTGCAATTAATGTTAGCGAACATATTGTGGAACATGTTTTTGTTTCTGTGACATGCGGTAGTCAAAAGGTTGTAGTTGGTGCGGTGTACTTCCCCCCACAGTCCTCCATGCAGGTATATAATGTGCATGGTAGTGCTGTGATTGAATTAATAGAACGATTTAATAATAGCGAGGTTCTCATTTGTGGTGATTACAACTTGCCTGATGCTGTCTGGTTGGATGGAGACGATGGTTTGAGTGTGCAGTGTCTCGCGTCCTCTTCGGCGAATATTATATTTGCGTGCTGTGGATATCTCAATATGAGACAACTAAACTCTATTCCCAATATACATGGAAGATTTCTTGATCTCGTGTTTTGTAACAATCAAGAGGTCAATGTTTCTGTTGCCCTTGAATGTATTTTAAATGTTTCTCAGCACCGTATTGCATATGAAATATCGATTCCCATCTATGTTGGCAACAATAGTTTGAAATGTGACATACTATACTACGATTTTAAGAATTGCAATTTTCAATTAATTAATGAATTTTTAGCCGATGTTTCATAGGAGTCGGTTTTCAATGAAACTGATATAAATGTTCGTGTCGAGAATTTTTACAATATTTTATATGATGCCATTGCCATCTTCGTACCGGTTAAACTCTTTAAAACAACAAATTTTCCAACGTGGGTCTCTGCAGACTTATAATCACTGATTATGCAAAAGAAAATTGCGCACAAAAAGTATAAATAAAACGGTTTATTCACCTCATACCAAGAGTTTTCTTTATTGCGTGATAGATGTAAACGTCTTCAATCAGCTTGCTATAAGGAATATTTGTCTAGAGTTGACAATGACTTAAGAGTCAACCCTGCGGTTTTTTTTGGAGTCACGTTAACAATTCCAGAAGGTGTACTTCTTATCCACATAGCATGTTTTTGATGGATTCACTTGCTAATGATGACAATGACATCGTGGATTTGTTCGCGCGTCATTTTTCGGCTAGTTATGTGAGAGAGAACTGTGATATTTCAGCCTGTAATATTGATAACGTACTGGAGGTGAACGTTGTGAGGGTCTCATTGGCCGAAGTATTTGAAGGCATTAATCAGCTTAAGATGAGTTATTCTCATGGCCCAGATGGGATTCCATCAACATTCCTGAGACAATGTGTGCTTTCCCTGAGCAGACCACTGCACTATATCTTCTGTTTGTCGTTGTCGGTATGTTCAGGTGTCCCGCAGGGTTCATACTGTGGGTCTCTCCTTTTTAATTTATTCATTAATGATATTGATGGGATGTTCAACCATTCTGAATATCTTTTATTTGCCGATGACCTCAAATTGTACAGAGGAATAGAAAGTGTAAACGATGTTACGCGTCTGCAGGAAGATCTGAATCGACTCTATCACTGGTCAGAAAGAAATAGCTTAAGTCTAAATGTTAAAAAGTGTTTTTGCATTTCCTTTGGTAGGATGCGGAATGTTGGGCGTCATTGATATAGTTTGAACGGCGCCCTGCTTGAGTCGGTGTCGGAGATTCGTGACTTGGATGTGTTTTTGGACAGTCAACTTAATTTTCGTGGCCCTATTAATAATATTTTGAGACTGGGTCTCAGAAATCTTGGTTTTGTTACCAGATATACTACGCGATTGTCGGCTAGCACGTTTAGAGTGTTGTATTTTTCAATGATCCGCTCTGGTTTGGAGTATGCTTCGGTAGTGTGGTCACCATCTTACCAGTGCCATATTGCTGAGATTGAGTTAGTGCAGCTTAGATTTCTACGAACTTTAGCTTCTAAAGCTGGAATAAATATTTATAAGGATGCAAGTTTTCATATTGACTATGGGGTGATTATAAACGCTTTTGATGTGGCTACTTTGGAGAAGTGTAGGGATCTTGCATCTTTTATTCCTGTATAAACTCCTGAATGGCTTTGTGTCCTGTCCACCACTTTTGAAGAGCGTCCAACTTAATACTATTCACAGGACTCGAGGCAGTGTACTGCTCGGTATTCCATTTCACAGTGCTAATTATGGTTATTACAGTCCTCTCACGAGAATGTGCAAATTATTTAATACATACTGCCTCGATCCCTTCAGTTGTAAGTGCGATCGGGATCTGAGGTATTAAACTGTTGTAATGCTTGTTTTTTTTTCTCTCCTTTTTCGCGCTCTGAATTGTATATGTGCATTGTGTTTTAACATTATTTTGTTTTGATATTACTATTGTAATTTTGTTTTTATATTACTATTGTAATTGGCCTGTCCGTTAAAATAAATAAATAAATAAATAAAAAAAATACATTCAACATAGGTTTAGTAAATGATTCTAGTTCATATTCATCTTTTCTTTCAGTAAGTGTTTCCTATTTGCTTATCAGGCGGAGAAATACCAGTCCTTATAGGATATCCACTCTTCACTTCCAGTTTTGCAGAAAGCAATTGACGTGGTTATTTATAGGAGTATTGGTGGATGAATAAGGTGCATGAGTGTGCAAGTTCCATTATTAGGGATGGATTCGACTACGTGACAACCGAATTGTGGACGAGTGTAGTTAGGATCAAAGACGATTTGTTTTTTTTTTGGCATTGATGGTTTCTTAAAGGCCATCGAGCTATGTAATATATAAGTCAATATTAATCTTGAATTGTCCTTCACTATTTTTATCCGGGATTCGCCATTTCCGAGGCTGATCGTTGTGATTCTATCAATGGGAGTAGCGGTTAAATATTTATGTGAATCCGCTGTTAACCAACGCATTACATTACCTTCATGCACTAAGCTATTTTTGGGGTACTTATCGACATTTGTCTCTGAGAAACGCAAACCTTCTTTCCTTTCAACGAGTAGCCAGTACTTATCAGTGAGGAAATTTTTAACCAAGGGGTTTGCTGATTTCTTTGAAGAACGTCGGTGAATATTCGAACTCGGTCGGCTCAGTTGTTATCTAAAAACCCATACGGTATCCATCAGGCCAGTTTCCACAGATTGCTGAGCTTATTAAAATTGCGAATAATTGTGGAACCGTCAACGTTTAAGTCTTCGGCCAACATTTCGGTTGTCAAGCTTTCGTCCTCTTTCACAGTTGATGAAAGCCCCGTCAAGCATTCGTCGTCAAATTTGAAACAAGCAAACCACTCCCGACATTAAATTTCACCGATTATTCCTTCACTAAAAAATTTGAGATAACGAAATAATTATGCCGTTTTTCAGCCATTCTGGAAGATCATTACATGACGAATATAAATGCGATTATTGAGACCTATTTTTATTAACTAGATACTGAATTGGCAGATAATTATGCACTAATCGAACACTATGTTCATCAATTTTATTTGTAATTAAAATTTTTTTAATCCTTTTTTCTCTGCTTTTTTATTGGAAATTAACAGATTTTATAACGTGACGGTCGTCTCTCTCGGAAAGGTAATGGCAAACCACTTTAACTTCTTGCCTAGTAAAGCCTTCTTACTTTGGCCGTTCAGAATCGGCATCAAACTGTAGGTCCCCATTGTCTATAGAACACTTAAAAAAGGCACTTATGTCCGTATCTGATAGAGTATTTCAAGAAGAAGCATTGTAGTTGATATTAAATATATACAGTATTGAATTTTAATATTCTAGAACAGCTTTTCAACAGTCAGCAAGCAACAAACAAACTTAATTTGAATTCCAATTTAGTGAATTACCTTAATGTAAAGTACTGTTTAAACAATAGGTTTAATATTTGTTGACAATTGTGGTTGTATAAGAGTGGCATTGTTAGATACCGTTAATAGTACTGTTTTGTAATTTAATTTTAAATCCCTAATAAAGGCAATTTATCATCATTGTTTAAGATCGTTTTAACTACAGGTTTTTCGACTGGCAAATGCTGTGCTTTTAACAATTCAATCCACATGCAACTATTTAGTTTCTAATCAATTCATTTAGTCGATTCTTTTTATGTAAATCATATAGTTTCTAAATAAAATGGTGTCGTTTCAAGAAGAAATTAAAAACCCTATTACTTTAATTTATACAAATGACAAATATATTACCACTCATCTTTTTAGATATAATAACAGGGTTCTAGTTTACTAGTAGTTAGTGTGTACCATATTCTATTAGTAAAAAAAAAAACCGTCCAACTGCAAGTCGGATTTGCGCAAATAGTATTCCGTATATTATTGATTTTAAAATAAAAAATTTTGTTACGGAGGTATAAAATGATTAATGCCTTCACAAAACATACCCCAAATGAGTACTCGACAAAGTTTTTTCGATTTTTACCGAAAACTGGTGACCTTGAATTTTTTTTTATATACCAAATAAACTATTTCGTTCAATCTACATCCTGTGGAGAATATACCAGAATTTTTTTCAAAATATCTCCATCTTTTCGAGATAAGGGGGAAGACAGCGATTTTTCGCAATTTTTCAAAAATAATACAAAGAGAAGTGCGGGCAAGTATTATATTATTTATTTATTTATTTGAGAATATACGGGTACACCCCTTTTTTACAATGTATTTATAATACTCTACACTATAACTATACCAATAACAGACGGCCGAAAATGTGGAATGAAACACAAGAACGGCTTACACTCCTACCGTGAAACAATCAACGCCAGAGCCTTCATTGTAAAGGAAGAGGGGGAACCTGAAAAAATGGTCGGCTCCTGGCACTGGTTCATGAATCTCATAGCCATCAGCAGCGGTGAATGGTAGCCATAATTAGTTCTGAGGAAGCCAGTAAGGAACAATTTAGTTTGCCTTAAATGTCTTTGAGGTACCTTAAATTTTACGAATGAAAATAAAGTAGGACAATTTATCAACCCGTTAATTATCTTATACAGAAAATACTGATCACTGACCAAACGTCTATGAGCTAACAGATTCAAGTTCATATGGCCCCTAATAATAGTATAATAATGGTCAGCTATTGCCATATCATACTTATAAGTACACAGTCGTAGAAAGCTGTTCTGAATTTTTTCAAGATTGTACTTATGTACTTCAAACATTGACGACCAGACAACCGCTGAACACTCCAGAACAGACCTCGCCAACGTGCAGTACAGGACCCTTAATGAGGACAATGATAAGTCCCTGAGATTTCTATATATAAGTCCCAAAATCTTACGGGACTTGTTAATAATATATACGTAATGATCACAGAAAGAGAGGCGATAATCAAATATTACTCCTAGATCCTTCACTTTGCTCAAACTGTCCAACACTGTTCCATTAATAACATAATTACTATTCCTAAAGAAGCTAAGAGATTTACATTTAGATGCATTAAGTTGCAGACAGTTTGTCTCAGCCAAATTTACAAATCTATTCAAGTTCGCCTGCAAGTTCCGAACATCCCGCACATTCAAAACCTTCTTAAACACCTTAAGATCATTGGCGAACATAAGGAAATCAGAGTTCAGTATATGACCGGCAATATCATTGACAAACAAATTGAAAAGGAGCGGAGAGCAATGGGCGCTTTGTGGCACTCCAGAAACTGCAATCAAACTATTTGATAGCACATTGCCAATGTCTGATACTTACGCCCTTCCAGATATGTCTTCAACCACCCCAAGAGGGAATCGTATATATATATATATATATATATATATATATATATATATATATATATATATATATATATATATATATAATATATATTGTATATATATATATATATATATATATATATATATATATATATATATATATATATATATATTCTTGAACTTACAAGCTTTCATTTGACACCCCACTCGATGACGTGGTAATTTTTTTTTTTTTCATTTCTGATTTCATTCCCAAAACTAACTCCTTAAGTCAAAATTTAACTTTCGAAATTACACGGCTCTAATGAGGCCACCAATTCCTATAATAGTGCCAAAGGACCCCGCATATTTTTTACGGAAATTGGTTTTAGGTCAAATTGGTCAGAAATTGGATATGTTCTAGGTTTTGACCTCCGGATTAAAAGTTTTCATGGGACCAACGTTTGAAAATGGACAGTTTTTAAGATTGAGTCATTTACTTAACTATATACGTTCTGTACTGGTTTGAGATGTTTTGCAACGTCTTTCCACATATAAACGTATTTATTTATGCATGATATGCCTAACTGACATGCAAGCATATGCCTTCAACCATCTACACACATGTAAATATATATATGTATATATATATATATATATATATATATATATATATATATATATATATATATATATATATATTTTTATATATATGTATATATATATATATATATATATATATATATATATATTTATATATATGTATATATATATATATATATATATATATATATATATATATATATATATATATATTTATATATATATGTATATATATATATATATATATATATATATATATATATATATATATATATTTATATATATGTATATATATATATATATATATATATATATATATATATATATATATATATATATTTTTTTTTTTTTTTATGGGTCTAGCACACGTGCTGCAGGGAAGTCCCTAAAGCGCTCCAGGAGCGGCACGAGTGCGGAAAAAGCGATTCACGTTGTTCTTGAATCGCTGTAAATTGTACTCGGTGGGAAACACAGCGCTGGGCAAATTATTCCAAAGGGATGACGTTCTCCATATAAAAGATTGCTTGAAAAGCGTTGTACGCGGAGTAACAAGCTGAACCTCATACGGATGCGAAGCACCAGCGCGACGTGTATTTCTAACATGCACCGCTTTGGGAGGAATTAAGCGGGCTACATCCTTCGAACACTTTCCATGAAAATACTTGTAGAACAGACTCAAGTCGCCAACCGCTCTTCGATGTTCCAGCGAATCAAGGCCGCCGGTCAATTCCGGGTCCCCAATCAGACGGACCGCTCTTCTCTGAACAAAATCCAACAAATGCAGTGTATGTTTGGGAGCGGAGCCCCAAACGTGGGAGCAGTATTCCATAGTTGGTCGAATTTGGGCTTTGTAAAGAATTAACAGTTGCTGTGGGGTGTAAAGCTTTCTGGTTCTAAATAATATTCCCAACTTTTGAGAAGCTCTCCTTGCTATGCCTGCAACATGTTCATGCCAAGACATATTTGCTCCCAAACTAACGCCCAACAAATTGAGCGACGATGCTAGGGGAATGGAGTGCCCCGACATAACTATGTCGGGTTCAGCAACGTTAACTTTTTTAGAAAAAACTGCCGCTTGGGTTTTTGTAGCGTTAAATTCCACTTGGTTACTGTCACCCCAAGATAGAATTTCTTCCAGGTCTTTGTTAAGTTGAACGACCTCCTGCTGTCTGCGGATACTCGCCTGAGCAGCCGATGTCCGAGCGTTCAAGGTGAATGAAGACACAAGCGTACTGTCATCTGCAAAGCTATAGACTGGATTTCCGGTCTTTTCCAGCAGATCGTTAATGTAAATGAGAAAGAGAGTAGGAGACAGTATGGAGCCCTGGGGCACACCGGCGTTGATAGTGAGGGTGTTAGAAAGAAATCCGTCGACCGCCACTCGTAAAGAACGCTCTCTGAGGAAACATGAGAGCCACAAACAGAACCTTTCAGACATACCATAAGAGCGTAACTTAGCCAACAGTCCATCGTGCCAAACACGGTCGAATGCCTTGGATATGTCAAGAGCAAACCGCTCGAGATTCTCCAAAATGTTTAATTGCGTTGTTCCAAACATGCGTTACATAAGTCAGAAGATCTCCTGTTGATCTATGTTTACGAAAACCATATTGGTGATCGCTAATAATATTGAATCGTTCAAGATATTTTAGAAGATGCTCATTGATAACCTTTTCCATGACTTTCGATATTATTGAAAGCAGTGCGACTGGTCGGTAGTTATTTGGCAAGGTCTTCTTACCTTTTTTAGGTATCGGCTGAACCGTGGCACATTTCCAGCAGGACGGAAATGTTCCCTTTCTGTAGGATAGGTTAAAAAGTCTACAGAAAACTGGTGTTAGTTCCCTTGCACAGTTTTTGAGAACTATGGCAGGTATTCCGTCAGCGCCAGAAGCCTTCTTGGTGTCTAGCTTCATTAGAATACGCTTTACGATGCGCTGTCTGAAGACAACATCGGGCATCCTTGACTGCAATATGGGAATAGTAGGTGGTGTTTTTCCTTGGGAATCGACAGTAGAATGTGAAGCAAAGAGTTCAGCCAACAAGTTCGCTCTCTCAACAGGTGTGGTTGCAATGGAATTATCTAGCCGTGTGAGTGTTGGTATGGTGGATTTGGTAAAATTTTGACTAACTGCCTTAGCGACTGCCCAAAAGGACCTGGAATTGTTGGGACAAGCGAGAAGTTTGTTTCTAATTCGTTGATTGTGTGCCTCCTTGGTTTCGTAGATAATACCCTTGCATCTGTTCCGGGCATGAACAAAGATGTTACGATTTACGGTGTTAGGATTTTCACGCCATTGTCGATAGGCAATATGTTTAGAAGCAACAGCTTCTTTGCATTTTCGATCGAACCAAGGCTTGCCGTTGGAGGAGCATTTCTTCGAAAAAGGGATGTAAGCTTCCATACCAGCCAAAATAACATCGGAGACCTCTCTGGCACAGTCAGATAGGTTATCGGATCGAAAACAAATGTCCATCCAAGGGAAAGTTCGAAAGTATTCCATAAGATCTTCCCATTTAGCAGATTTGTAGTGCCAAATCTTGCGCGGCCTAGGCGCCTCTCTGTCACTGATTGGCAGGATACTCGATGTCGAAAGCAGTTTATGGTCGGAAGAACCTAACGGCGGATTTACGGTAACCGTGTAAATCTCCGAATTGGTGGTTAAAAACAGATCAAGAAGACTGGCGAACTCCCCGTCTCGATCAGGGATCCGTGTTGGTTCGTCAATAAGCTGAGTTAAGCCATAACTGATTGAGAATGATTCAGCTTCACGACCTTGTTCGTCGGTAGTATTGGAATATTTAAGCCAGTTGATATAGTGGACATTAAAGTCGCCCAAGATGGCAATTTCGGCACTTGGATAGTTACTTTGTAAATGATCGATGGTGTCTGCATATATATTTATATATATATATATATATATATATATATATATATATATATATATATATATATATATATATATATATATATATATATATATATATATATATATATATATATAGGGTGTCCCAAAATTCACGCAAGAAGTAATTTTGATAGAAAACACAGGTTTTTAATTAAAAATTGTAATTTTTTTATTGTTTCATAAAGTATACAGTATAGGGATATGTATGGAATAACATATCGGGTAAATGGCCTCCACGGCTTTGCTGGCACATATGCACTTTTTTGTCGAAATTTTCCATGACCGTTTTGCATAAATGTGGCTGAATTTCGTTGATACAGAGCTTAATTTCCGCCTTCAAGTCATGGGTGGTCGTGGGCTTATTGGCATAAACCTTAGACTTAAATCGCATGATCTGGACGGCCAATTCTGATCACCAAAACGGGATATTATACGACCAGGAAATAACTCATGCAGTAATTGAATTGTTTCTCGGGCTCTATTCCGCCTCTCGGTCCACCGATTGATACGGACCACATGCTCTGCCCAGTTCCATCTCAAGCCTTTTGCTTTATTAAATTTCCCGATATTGGTACGTTTTGATGCGTACGGGCCACTTGAAACCATCGTAAAACTGCATTTTGGTCTTTCACTATATATATATATATATATAAATATATATATATATATATATATATATATATATATATATATATATATGCATATGTATATATATATATATATATATATATATATATATATATATATATATACATATATATATATATATATATATATATATATATATATATATATATATATATATATATATATATATATATATATTGTAACATTCATTTTTTCCTAGATTTTAAGATCATGTTACGACACTGTTTTTTCTCCCTATAATTTATATTTTATTACATTTTTATATTTATTGCAGTGATTTCAGTTTTTAAGCAGTGTAGCTTAAAACAGTTTTTAAATTTTTGAACAGTTTAATTTAAACCGGCAACGTGTGTAACGCGTGTTACCATCTTGACTTATTTAGTTCGCATTGAAAGCGTCGAGATTTGCGTGCCCAAGGAGAAGGGACAAAGATATTTAAGCGACCAGATGGAATTTTTAGAGGCTTTTTCCACCATGAAGCAGTAACGGCTTTGTTCCACCAGTAGGCCGTAGTGGCTTTCTTCTCCAGCACGCCAGAGTGTTTCTCAGTGATATAGTGACGGTTTCTAGTTCTCAAGTTTAAGGACTTTTTCCTGCTTATCCTCAGGCATTTCAGGTCAAAAAGTGTTTAGCAACCCAAATGACACTAGGATGGTAAGGGCTGAGACAATATTTTTATGGAAATCCCACGAGAAGAAACCAATCGTAAGTTATAAGCACACTAGTCTAAAAATCTCACTTCCTGTCTACAAGTGTGTGTCCAACGACTACTCAGCACATGTAATTAGCGGAGTTAATGTCACAAACTTTTAATATCGTGTTTGATCAAGTCTTTTATTAAAAACTTAATAATCCTAACTTAAAGACTCTATGCCATAGTGTACACTCTTCTAGTTTAAAGGGTTTTTATTTAGTAGATCTAATTTTAAGAGTGTAACAAAAGTAGGAATTTTTATTTTGTTAATATATCCTTCTTTATTTAAACGAGTAGTGTCTCACTAAACTGCTGCTCTTTCTTTCAGGACGCAACGGTTGTACGTAAATTAATCTTATTTTAACAACTAAATAACTGTTCAGTATTTTTTCATTTTTTGAGCTGAAATTAGATTCCTTTTATTCTAAAATGAATGGTGTCAAAAGAAAATAAACACTACAACCGAGTTTTAAACAACTATAGAGACTATTTTCAAAAGACATCCTCGACCGTTATGTCGCTCGCCCGATGCTTCTTTTATTGGTCATACTCAGTTTCGCCTTGCGTTCCGAACAGGCAACAACCAATAATGCATTCTCGGCTATAGTTTTTAAACAGTTTAAAATTAAAAGCTTTTTCAAAAAGTGCTTCCACCGATCAAGGTATGTAAAGAGCAATAATCTGTCATTTTATTTCAATAAATAAATACTACGCACGTCATCTAATTTTCCCTCAATAATGCCTAATCTTAAATTATTTTTCATTTATTAGGCGTAGACGCCTCAGACCTGGAAGCTACAGGAAGTAATGTGCCTCTTGGTCCACAATTATGTACTTCACGTGACGCTAAAGGTACTAGTTATTTTCTAGTTCTTCATTTAACAGCATTTTAAACTAATTCGTTTGTAAAATAAATTTAGATGATGCAATGCCAGGCCCGTCAACAGAATGTTTTCCAAATTTAGTCGAAAATCTCGCTTTGTCTGATGATAGTGATGCTGATCCGCATTACGTTCCAATGCCCCAAAACTCCAGCTCCACCGATGATGACAACTTGCCTACTCATGAAGAAAATAATACTGTCGTGACAGAAACGAGGAAGAAAGGTCGGTCCAGAATTCAACGCGCCGAATGTAAAAAACTTAGAAATTCAGGTAAATCTTATGTGACAGAAAAAGGGAAAATCGTTTCTGAAAGAAAATTGGTCCCTTTGAAGCCATGTAGAATGAAATGTGATGAAAGGATTAAACAAAAAGATAGGGAGATTTGTTTTCAAAATTATTGGAACTTAGGTAGTAGAAACAAGAGGGCTAGCTATATAGGTTCTCTGATTACGATTAAAATGAAGAAAACTCAGACTACGAGAGCTGATCCCCAAAGAAATAGGTCTTGTAGTTGTTCATATGAGGTAATTATTAATAACCAGAGAGTTCCAGTTTGTCGATTATGTTTCCAAAGTATTTTTGGAGAAACAAAAGGTTTTGTGCAATTAGTATTGCAAAAGAAAAATAATCCTCCATGTGGTATGGTAACAACCGATTCCCGTGGCTTGGCTCTACCCAAAAATAAAAGAACCCCTGAAGAACTGCAGGATGTAAAATATCATATTTTATTATTTCCATCACATGAGAGTCATTATTGCCGAAATCGGATCAATAAAAAGTTCCTATCCTCAGATTTGTCGATTTCTCGAATGTACGGTTTGTACAAAGAAAATCGAGAAAATCCTGTTTGTTTAACTATTTACAGTCAATGTTTTCATGAGTTAGGTCTATCATTTAAAAAACCTAAACTAGATACATCCCACAAATGTGATGAATTTGATGCCAAAATTAAGGTAGCTAACGACGTAGAAAGTGCTGAATTAAAGGCTCAAAAGGATAAGCACCTTGAAATGGCAGATTATGGTTATGCAAAAAAAAAATGAAGATAAACTAATGGCAAGAGAAGATAAAAACAAATCCTGTTTTGCTTTTGATTTACAGCAATGCCTGCCGACCCCATACCTAACTACATCTGTTTGCTTCTATAAGCGGCAACTGTGGGCGTTTAATCTGACTGTAGACGATTTAGCTACAGATATGGCCACTTGTTACATGTGGGACGAGACAATTGCTGCAAGAGGAGCCAATGAAATCGCTTCCTGTCTCTATCATTTGTAAACCTACCTGATGAAATAGAAGAAGTTACTTTCTATTCCGATACATATGGGGGGCAAAATGAAAATAATATTGTGCCTTTTATGTTCCTCTATGTAATTAGTCAAAAGCTGACTTTAAAAAAAATTAATCAGAAGTTTTTAATTAGTGGTCACACACATTTGGAGTATGACGTGGACCATTCGGTGATTGAAAGGGTAAAAACACGAACTACAACGAAAATCAATCACTTGACAGATTGGATACAATTAGTAAGCCATGGAAAGAAAACCAAGCCTTTTAATGTAATTCCTATGAAAAAAGACAATTTTTATAATTTTAGCATATTAGGAAAGAAAAATGGGCCATATGTTATTAAAAAGAAGGACGACAATGGCGATTGGTTTTTGTGGAACCCTCTGCAATGGGTCCAATATGGGACTGGAGGGGGGCAGATTTGTTTTAAACATTCTTTAAAAGAATCGGAGGATTTTAAAACAGTTAATTTCACACGTAGGGGACGCCAAAGTACTTTGACTTTGCAAAATATTTCAAATGATCAAGTACCTATTTCAGCAAAAAAAAAGAAAGATATATTGACTCTCTTGCCATTGATTGATGAAGTTTTTCATGATTTTTATAGGAATTTAAAAACGAAAGATGAACTCCCTACAGACCCAGATCTGGTTGAATGGGATCCAGACCAAGAAAATGACAGTTAATTAATATAAAATTTTCAATTAATAAATTTTAATTATTTATGCGAATAAAATATTACTTAGCTTGTTTCTACTTTCTTTTAGTTCTTATGAATTTCCAATATTTTTTGCCTAATCTATTACTTCCTTGAACATGTAAGTTAGGTTTTTTTTGTTTTTGTATTTTTGCTATTTTAATATTGTGACTTGAGTAGTTAGACAATCTTTGTCCTTGTTATGGTAAGGTTTACATTATTATGACATAATTATTATGTATTGTATAGATTTTCTAGAAGTATTGCTTTTTTTTTCTTCTTTTTTCCAAATTTTTTTGTGTCAAGTTGTATCAAGAAACATTTTGTGTTCATTGTTTATGTATTTATTATGTTTTTTATATTAAATAAAACTTTATTGGGTTTATATAACACGGTGTTTTTTATATCAAACCTCAAAAAGAAAAAAATAAAGATAATAACAATGAGATGAATACTATTTTGGAATAAATTTAATAGGTGAATAAGTGGTCAAGTCGGTTTTCAATTTCGGTGAACAATTGGTCAACTCTATTATCTCATGATTGGTAACAGATATATTAAATGGGCGTAATAGTGGTAACAAGGTAACAACATCCAGGTATGTTTGACAGCATTTCAATGATTTACTACAAAATCTGATTTTATACTACAGTCGTCCCCTGAAAAGTAGAGAAATTTTTTGATCAGTACTTTTCGAGATAAGTGGGGGGACAGCGATTTTTCGTAATTTTTTAAAAATTATACAAAGAAAAATGTGCTCAAGTATATATATATATATATATATATATATATATATATATATACATATATATATATATATATATATATATATATATATATATATATATATATATATATATACAGTCGACACTGTTTATAGTGAAACTCTATATAGTGAAAAACTCTTTATAGTGCAATTTTTTCAATTACCAATATAAAATACATACATAGCAGTATAACATATACGGATTTTTTCTTTATATAGTTAAAAACTTTCTATAGTGAAATTTCGGTCAACATATATATATATATATATATATATATATATATATATATATATATACATATATACATATATACATATATATATATATATATATATATATATATATATATATATATATATATATATATACATATATATATATATATATATATATATATATATATATATATATATATATATATATATATATTATTAGCAGTGCCCGCGGCTCCGCTCACGTGGACTTGATTCACTACTATCGTCACTGCTTATTCCTTATGTTACCTAACGTAATAAAATATCTGCCATTATTTCCCCTTATCTCACATTATTTCTCCTTATCTCCCATTATCTCCACATAATTTCCATTATCTAGGCTTATCTCTGCTCATCTCCCATTCTTTCTCTTTATCTCCCATTATTTCCCCTTATCTCCCATTATCTCACCTTATCTCCCATTATCTAGGCTTATCTCGACTTATCTCGCAATAGTTCTCCTTATCTCCCATTATTTCTCCTTATCTCCCATTATCTCACCATAACTCCCATTATCTAGACTTACCTCTGCTTATCTCCCAATATTTCTCTTTATCTCCCATTATTTATACTTATCTCCCATTATCTCACCTTATCTCCCATTATCTAGGTTTATATCGAATCGACAGACAGACAGAGAGACGTTGCATTTTATATATATTAAATTCTTTGTAACATGATATTGTTCCATATTTAATGGTTGAGACAGTGTATTGCAACAGAACGCGTTAACGGTAACCTTTTTTTCCACTATAACCTGGCCAGAGAACATATGTATGTTTTTTTTAAAAAAAATCACGTAAATCGGATAAGTGGGTCTCGAGGGATAAGCACACTAACGGACAGACAGACACACAGAGAGACGTTGCATTTTATATATATTATAGATATAGAATATTATTATTATTATATAAACTGGCCAAAGAATATATATATATATATATATATATATATATATATATATATATATATTATATATATATGAATTTAAAAAAAAAGACACGTAAATCGGATAAGTGGTCCTCGCGTGATAAACGCACTAATGGACAGACAGACAGAGAGACATTGCATCTTATATATATATTATAGAATATAGATATTCTCTGCTACATAATATTGTTCTATATTTAATGGTTTAGGCTGTGTATTGTAAGGGAACGCGCTAACGGCAAACTTTTTCCGACTTCAATCACTATTATCGTCACTACTCATTCCTTATGCTACCTATCGTAATAAAATATAGCCTATAACCTGGCCAGAGAACATATGTATGTTTAAAAAAAAAAGTACGTAAATCGGATAACTGGTTCTCCAGTGATAAGCGCACTACCGGATAGACAGACAGACAGACAGAGAGACGTTGCATTTTTATATATAATATATATATATATATATATATATATATATATATATATATATATATATATATATAAATATTCACTGCGGTAACAGATATATCCATTAGTAAAAGCTAATTGTTTAATAATGTTTAATTATTTTTGATAGTTTTCTCCCATCCATCCCGGAACTTGGATTTTTTTTCTCATATGAAGTAGGTCAAAGTAGTAATTTCAAGTACAGTAGCATGATAAAAAAACCTGAGGTTGAAGTAATGAAAAAAAAAATGCATATTATTGCTAAAAATAATAAAATAAAAAAATAACATATTAAATTTGAAGAATATTTATTGCAATCAAATTCCAGGAAGAATAGAAACTGTTAATACATGTTTGGTTGTTTAAACCTGAGATATTCGTATCAGAGTTGCCCTGACAGACTACCGAAACCATAATAATGTTTAATTAAGTAATTTTCCAGCAAAATTTCAATTGGTATAAAACACTTTGAGTAAAACGTTCACAGGCTCTTAGACTATTTTTTTTTATTTATATTTCATTTTGGATAAATTTAAAGTTAACTGCTTTTATTGCCAGAAAATGTATTTCCATTTTCGTAACTGTTATTTTCTATCGTGGTATCTTCGTAATCCCATGACTGTCTTTCACCAGAAGCAAAAATTGAGAAAAATAGTAGTCCAAATAGGTAGATACCTGATGTAACGTAGAAGATAATTCGCCATTGAGCCACAGTCTAAAATATAAAAATGAAAACTAAAATATAACATCATGAATTTTGAAAAATAGCTGTAAACATGTGTTGAAAAAGGAGTACAGTCTGTCAAGTAAGAACGTGACCGTTCGTATTCTTGAAAAATATGTTTCTAGAACATTTTTTGCCATCAACGTATTCTTTGGTGTGCTAGCAACGACGCAATTACCTTAGTAAGTATTCCAATACTTTCCTATATCAATAATCACCTGGTATCTTCAAGACATGATGTCGACGAGATTTTCTACATACCACGGCAATGATCTCCAAATTTTTCGAATCCTGGAACACAACTGAGTTAAAGTCCTCAGAGTCTTTTCTCTGAGCTTTTTCTTTAGAAGAGACTAAACATTTTCAATAGGGTTTAGCGGCCGTGGAATGTGTCATTTTAGGCGCCTTTAGATGGGAATAAAGAAAGACTGCCTCGAACCGATGCACGAGCAAGTGAGTCATTTTGGATCTTACGTGATTTCGACGAAAGTTCGCAACCGACCGATACTTTTATTAAAACGAGTTATAGACAAAGGTTCCCTCTATGGATTTTTTGTTGAATCGCTAGAATTGCATCTACCAAAAATGAATTATCGCGAGCACGTTCTTACTTGACAAACTGTAATTAACCGATTTTTAAAATTTGTTTTTATTATTCTTTTTTCTATAAATGTTGAAAAGAAAAAAATAATAAATATATCGCATAAATCTTAAAAATATATTTTTCATTCATGCAGAAAAAGTACTAAAATGGAGTCTCATAGCTTTTTAAAGTGTTATACGAGGCTGGTTTGAAAAGTCCGTGCAAAAATAAAAACTACTTATGTGTTTGGGGTAAACCTTTTTTATTTTTCGACATAGTCTCCTTTTAGGCTTATACACTTCGTCCAACGATGTTCTAGTTTGTTGATCCTTTCCGAATAATAGGATTTGTCCAAGTCTGCAAAATATCCATTAGTGTCTGCAATCACCTCCTCGTTTGAATAAAATCTTTGTCCCGCCAGCCATTTCTTCAAATTGGGGAACAAATAGTAGTCCGAGGGAGCCAAGTCTGGAGAATAGGGGGGATGTGAAACGAGTTGGAATCCTATTTCCATTAATTTTGCGACCACGACTGCTAAGGTGTGTGCTGGTGCGTTGTCGTGATGGAAAAGGACTTTCTTGTGGGCCAATCGCGGGCGTTTTTTCTTGCAGCTCGGTTTTCAAACGGTCCAATAACGATGAATAATATTCACCTGTAATAGTTTTACCCTTTTTCAGATAGTCGATGAGGATTATCCCTTGCGAATCTCAAAAGACAGTCGCCATAACCTTTCCGGACGAAGGAACGGTCTTCGCCTTTTTTGGTGCAGATTCCCCTTGGTAACCCATTGTTTAGATTGTTGTTTGGTCTCAGGAGTATAGTAATGTATCCATGTTTCATCCACAGTGACGAAACGACGCTTAAAGTCCTCCGGATTCTTCTGGAACAGCTGCAAACCATCCTTGCAACACTTCACACGATTCCGTTTTTGGTCAAGCGTGAGCAATCGCGGCACCCATCTTGCGGATAGCTTTCTCATGTCCAAATGTTTATGCAAAATATTATGTACTCGTTCAGTCGAGATACCCACAGCACTAGCAATCTCACGCACCTTAACTCTTCTGTCATCCATCACCATATCATGGACTTGATCAATGATTTCTGGAGTCGTAATCTCCACAGGCCATCCAGAACGTTCAGCGTCACTTGTGCCCATATGGCCAGTCCGAAAATTTTGAAACCACTTATAAACTGTTCTAATCGAAGGTGCAGAGTCACCATAATGTTAACAAGCTTCTCTTTAGTCTCCTGAGGCGTTTTGCCTTTCATAAAGTAATGTTTAATCACCACACGAAATTCTTTTTCGTCCATTTCTTGAAAATCACTCGACTTCCTTGATTCACACGAATGCCAAACACAAAGAAATAGACCAATATGGGTGAAACTTGGTGTGCGTTCATTCAAGAGATGCTACTAACTAAACATGACCTCGATACGCGCCGGTGGTGCCATCTCTCGGACTTTGCACGGACTTTTCAAACCAGCCTCGTATGTACTTATACTTTCTATCTAAAAATAAACCGGAGTTTCCTAAAACAGAAGTAGTACCGCCAGCTACTGCATCATTTGGTTATTGAAAGCTGCAACCTTCATCCATTGCATCAGCTTTTTTTTGACATTTGTTCTACTAGATTGTCAACTATAGTGGGAAAAGTGAAAACGCGGCGAGCGAGAGGTCGGAAAATAAGTTTCAAGCATAGAACTGAGATTGCTTTTTATGCTAAATTTGAATGCCGAAAAAGAATTTAACTGTTAAAAAGTATACTATGATGAATGCTTATTCTGTATTCAAGTGAACAAGCGGTTTCCGCGAATAAGTTAAACAGCCCAAAAACTGGAACTAAGTAGGAGAATTGCAGATTGTTCACCATGGATAACAGGAGCAGAAAGGAGGAAATATTTCATTATTATTGAACTTCTACTGGCCAAATAATAAACCAATGCAAAAGTTGGGACTTAAATTTAAAACTGGCCTGTTATTATTCTTTTCTTTCTATAGCCCTCTGTAGTTTACAGCAAACTTTGTTACTTTGGAAAAGCCAAGCTTACCTCTTTTAATTTATTAGTACAATATATAGTTCTTCCAATCGGCATATGTTGATTCCTCTATGTTTCGGAACAACCCCCCTGATAACTGCTCACGTTCCTCTCTTTCATCTCTAATTGTTAACACCATAGTGGAAAGGGACGTGATCAGTGCCTTAAAGAAACTTAAACCTAAATCGACCGCTGGAACCGATGGTCTACCAGCTTTTTTTTATTCGGGATTGCGCAGCTGTGTTGTCCAAGCCTCTCACGTTTCTTTTCAATCTGTGTTTAAACTCATCGTCCTTTCCCCAAATCTGGAAGAAGTCTAAAATATGTCCCGTATTCAAAAAGGGTGATAAGAGCCACATTGAAAATTACAGACCTGTGGTAATATTGAACAACTTTTTGAAATTGTGCTATATGACATTATATTTAATCATGTTAAACTTTTCATAACTGAAAGCCAACATGGATTCTTTCCCGGGCGTTCAACCATTACCAATTTAGTTACAATTACTCAATTTATTTCGGAAAGTATGGACAATGGAGGACAAGTCGACGTAGTTTATACAGACTTCTCAAAGGCTTTTGACCGGCTTGACCATGGTATTTTGCTTGAAAAACTCTCAAACTGTGGAGTTAATGGCAATTTATTAAACCTGCTGAAATCTTATTTAATTGGTCGTCAACTGATAGTAAATTATCGTGGTTTTGAGTCGGTCATTATTAATGCTACCTCTGGTGTTCCTCAAGGGTCTGTCCTAGGACCGTTATTGTTTAACATATTTATAAATGACATCACCCGAGGCCTTACCTCGTCCTCTTTGCTTTATGCTGACCATCTGAAAATATACCGATGCATAGACTCTCTCCATGATTGTGTAACTCTTCAGGATGATCTAGATACTTTAAATCGTTGGTGTATTCGTAATAACTTATATTTGAACACAAAGAAATGTTTTTCTATGTCTTTCACTCGAAAGAAATTACCAGTAAATTTTTTATATAATTTAAACCATAATGATCTTGAAAAATGTTATCGTTTCAAAGATCTTGGTGTAACGTTTGATGCTAAACTCAGTTTTGTGGATCATATAAATGAGATCATTGCTTCTTCTTATAGGTGTATGGGTTTCATTAGGAGGAATTCTAGAGACCTTTCAAACATTGAAACCCTCAACACTTTATTTAATGCTTTGGTTCGTTCTAAACTGGAATATAGTTCAGTTATCTGGTACCCAACATATGAGATCCACATTAATCATATTGAAAAAATCCAAAGACGATTTGTGAAGTTTCTCTGGTTTAAATTAGATGGTATTTATCCACCATTGGGTTTCCCTAATGATGTTCTATTAAGAAGCCTTTTGTTAGCCTTTCTCGGCGTAGAGAATATGCTACAATCTTGTTTTTATATAAAATCTTGAACAACAGAATTGAATGCCCTTGCACCCTCTCAAGTATTAGGTTCCGTGTGCCATCTCAACACGCTCGCCTAAACCATTCCTTTTTCTACATGCCTGTTCCAAGAACAAACTTGTTGATGTACTCACCGATATACGTTTTTGCATGAATTATGAAAGGGTCAAACAAATAGTTGATATTTTCTGTTGCAGTATAACATCTCTACGTAGGTCATGTTTAACTGTGGATTAGGTCTGTCTCTTTTTATTTTTGTTCTTCTTTAGCTTGTAGTGTAGTTATTAGAATTATTAAAATACTAATTTGATAAATACTTATCTATTTGTACTTGTTATATTTGAATGTCCCTATCCTATAATTGGATTGTTCTGTAGGATAGTTGTATTAAATAAATAAATAAATAAATAAAAAAATAAATAAATATAGAAAATTTGTTCGTTTTGATAACCCATTGCCCTACGTGTTAAGTGCACGTCATACAAATTTTTACAATACTGAATTTAGTGCTCTAATCTCGAAGAGTAAAGATCACTGAAAATACTTTTTGTAATTGTAAGCAAAACGTCGGAAAGTTACTCTAAATCGACACTGCCTAATCCCAAGAACCACGATTTCTCATCTAACCAACACCGTTCGACGTTTTTAAGAATATTTGCAACTTAAATTAAGTTCCTAAATAAAATGAGACACTTGACATTACATGCAAACTGAAGGTGAACCGTTCACTATAAAGGAGAAATTGGTAGGTACTACGATTTTACAATTACTTATTTAATTTTTACGGTCGCGTGATTATTTTTGTGTAAGAAAATATGACTTAATGAATATTTAAATGTCATCAGCTAATAATAATATCTAGAAAATACATAACATACAGACATAATGAGCCTTTCATCTTAAAAAGCGAATTATTAGATTGTACGTTCGACGCGAGGAGTTGAAGCGTACCGCACTGTGGAAGTATACACTATTAAATTCATTAGTTATTTCTATGATGGCGCGCGCCTCCCTTTATCTGAAATTGAAGTTTTAATTTCATAAACTACCCTCAATACCGTATTTCTTGTTATTTTAATCATGAGAGTCTTCGAAACTAGACGTAAAAAAGCAACCCCGTGCAATCCTGAAGACAGATAATATAAAAATAATTGTACTATATTATAGGTTTTATGACAATTGTTTTAAACGTCCTACCGTTAACCTTTATTAAGTACTTACCGGGTTTTCTGTAGATACGACATATCCTGCAATTATAGGACTTATCACTCCTGAAAGTGTTCCGTAAGTATTAGCTATGCCAAATACTAGATTTGCATGTCGAGGAGCAATATCTAATGAATTAACACTAAAAAATAATAATTATATATTGTAACATATTTATAACAAATATTCATGAATTAAAAAATTTAATATATTTAATCGGAGCTACACATTACTAACTTCTCGGCGCTCCACGATATACGAGGCTGGTTTGAAAAGTCCGTGCAAAGTCCGAGAGATGGCACCACCGGCGCGTATCGAGGTCATGTTTAGTTAGTAGCATCTCTTGAATGAATGCACACCAAGTTTCAGCTATATTGGTCTATTTCTTTGTGTTTGGCATTCGTGTGAATCAAGGAAGTTGAGTGATTTTCAAGAAATGGACGAAAAAGAATTTCGTGTGGTGATTAAACATTACTTTATGAAAGGCAAAAACGCCTCAGGAAACTAAAGAGAAGCTTGATAAACATTATGGTGACTCTGCACCTTCGATTAGAACAGTTTATAAGTGGTTTTAAAATTTTCGGACTGGCCATATGTGCACAAGTGACGCTGAACGTTCTGGACGGCCTGTGGAGGTTACGACTCCAGAAATCATTGATCAAATCCATGATATGGTGATGGATGACAGAAGAGTTAAGGTGCGTGAGATTGCTAGTGCTGTGGGCATCTCGACTGAACGGGTACATAATATTTTGCATAAACATTTCGACATGAGAAAGCTATCCGCAAGATGGGTGCCGCGATTGCTCACGCACCAAAAACGGAATCGTGTGAAGTGTTGCAAGGATGGTTTGCAGCTGTTCCAGAAGAATCCGGAGGACTTTAAGCGTCGTTTCGTCTCTGTGGATGAAACATGGATATATTACTATACTCCTGAGACCAAACAACAATCTAAACAATGGGTTACCAAGGGGGAATCTGCACCAAAATGGCGAAGACCGTTCCTTCGGCCGGAAAGGTTATGGCGACTGCCTTTTGGGATTCGCAAGGGATAATCCTCATCGACTATCTGGAAAAGGGTAAAACTATTACAGGTGAATATTATTCATCGTTATTGGACCGTTTGAAAACCCGAGCTGCAAGAAAAGCGCCCGCGATTGGCCCACAAGAAAGTCCTTTTCCATCACGACAACGCACCAGCACATACCTCAGCAGTTGTGGTTGCAAAATTAATGGAAATAAGATTCCAACTCGTTTCACATCCCCCCTATTCTCCAGACTTGGCTCCCTCGGACTACTATTTGTTCCCCAATTTGAAGAAATGGCTGGCGGGACAAAGATTTTATTCAAACGAGGAGGTGATTGCAGACACTAATGGATATTTTGCAGACTTGGACAAATCCTATTATTCGGAAGGGATCAACAAAACTAGAACATCGTTGGACGAAGTGTATAAGCCTAAAAGGAGACTATGTCGAAAAATAAAAAAGGTTTACCCCCAAACACATAAGTAGTTTTTATTTTTGCACGGACTTTTCAAACCAGCCTCGTACGTATTTGTAATAAAAATTTTATAAGTATCTTTTTACAAACGCATTGATACTTCTTCCATTTTTCGATACTCGATTGTTTAGTCTTGCTGGAACTGTTAAGGGTTAGTGGCGTTTCGGAATATTTACAAACGTAGGTTTACATCTTATAAAGATAAGTTTTTAGTTTTTTACTAATAATTATCTGATGTGTTTTATGTATCATATAAATTATGTATCAAGTTAAGATTAGATTATGCGAAATTTTTGAAAATTAGAAAGACAATGTAGCTGAGCGCTATTTATGAATAAAATATGTATTTTTGCGTAGGTTTGGGTGAGTAGTAGGCGATTTTATGTCGAATATCATCGTAACTAACAACTTTACCATTAATTTTGGTTTACGTTCATGTTCTTATTCATTTGTTAGGCCATATTTTGTTATTACTTGTAATGGAGTTTTACATAAATATGTAGATTTCGTTATATATTTATATAATTTTGGTTACATAATGTTAGGGAAATTTACATAAAAAGTTGATAGGTTTCTAGAAATATCTGTATAATTATATTTTACAGCGTTATCTAAACAAGAACATACATCGTATTAAAATATACCTGATACTTTTATTTATTTTGTATTGTTTAGCAATCTATAATTACTTAATTAAAATAAAATCATGAAAAATAAAAATTATTATTACGTTATTGTCGTTACTGCCAAAGATCCAAGACCCACAGCCATAACCAAACAAAATACTGTTCCAGCAGCGTTTCCCCAAAACGCTGCCCCCAACATAAAAGCACTCAGAGATAGAAAACCAACTGCCAAAAAAGTTTTTCTAGTTTGAGTGATTGTTAACCACTGTTTCCGTAATATCATGTCAGCCAACTGACCACTAACCTGCATCGTTATTGCTATACATAAATAAGGGAGAGCAGCGAGAATTCCTGACTTTGCAATATCAAACTGAAATACATCTGCAATAAATACAAACCTCTATTAAAACATTACTAAGAATACTAATGAATAAATTTTCTACTTAATTCACTAGATAGGAAATTAAAAAGGTTTTTTTTCTAACTTAGGATATGTAGTGTTATATATATATAATATATATATATATATATATATATATATATATATATATATATATATATATATATATATATATATATATATATATATATAGAGGTGTGACTAGAAAATAACCGGACTGAATTGATAAAACTTTTTATTTTTCAATATACATTCCTTTTCAATCCCTATACAGCTCGATACGAATTTTCCATTTTTGGAAGCAGTGCTGCAGGTCGTCTTCTGTGTCAGAGCAAATGGTCGTTCGAGCTTGCTTTTAAGCGGCAGAAAGATTTTCGGTACCAACTTTGAACACACTTTGCTCATGTTAAGACTGACATGTAAAATTTTCCGAATACTGTCTTCGTCAATATTTGTTAACTCACTGATAGTTTTAATACTTAACACGTCGATATTCTTGCAGGATCTTACTTACATTTTCAATGTTGTCATCTGTGATGTCTTCTTTGCCATCTTTGAGTCGTTTTATCGATTCGAAAATTTGAATGCGTGATAAGCAATCATCACTTTACACTTTTTGTAGCAAACTTAATATTTCTGTAGCAGACTTTCCAAGTTTAAAAAGAAATTTTATTTTAACTCGTTACTCAACATTAACACTGGGCATTTTTCTCATGCAGAGCAAATACCCACTCTCATTTTAAATTAGCACTGCAGCCGAACTGGAAACTCCACGGTCATCAAAATGGCGGAATTCGTAGAGGGAGTATTCAAGCACATCGCCCCACTATTACCAACCCCGCGACACCAATATTATCGACTTAACACAATCAGTCCGGTTATTTTCTACCCACACCTCGTATATATACATTACCGTCAGAAAATATTTGCCCTCCTAGAAATTTCAATGTAACTGCCAAAATTTAATACCTAATTAAACCCTATTATTATATTAGGTAAATTGAATTGTTCTTAACAAGTGTCCATCATAAAATTGTTTAGATAAGCTCTTTTGGTGAAATCACAAATTTCCAAGTTCTGCAAGATAATCGTTTTGAGGCGATTTCTGAGAATTCCAGTTGAAGTATGAACTCATTTCAAGTTTCTAGGGATTATGGAAATTCCTATTGACTTTTTATGATAAAAACTATGCTATAAATACAATTGCCCTTTTGGAAAATAACCATTCGCAAACAGTAATTTGTCATTGATACAGGCTCAATTGTTTTGTGAAAATGCCAAAAACGAAAGAAATTTCTGTTGAAAATCGGGCTCTGATAATTGCGAGATATCAAAATGGTCACTTGAGTTGACAAATCGCTAGTGATATGCGGATGCCAACGAGAACGGTGAACTACATCGTAAAAAAATTTCTACGGGACATGGAATTTCAACCAAAAACGTTCAGGAAGGCCTCGAAAAATGACTCCCGCTGAAGACAGAGGTATTAACAATGTCCAGCAGACGTAATCGCCGCCTAACCACACTGGAAATTACGGCTCAAGTAAACATGGAGCGGCCCATCCCTATCAGCGTGACAACCGTGAAGAACAGGTTAGCAGAAGGTGAACTACACGGGAGAGTTGTAGTGAGGAAACCACTTCTTAGGCAAGTAAACGATTAGAATGGGCCCGAGGACATGAAAATTTATCAGAACAATGGAATTCCGTCCTTTGAGGCGATGAATCTAAATTCGACATTTTCGGTTGAAATTGACGATTTTACGTGCGGCGGTCAGCCGGACAGAAGGATGTTGGAAGCCTGTCAGTTCCCTACAGTAAAACATGGTGGATATTCAGTAATGCTTTGGGATTGTTTTGGCAACGGTAAAATTGCAAGAATCTTTAGGATAGAAGGAATCATGCGAAAAGAACAGTATCCAGAAATTTTGCTAACTCAAATGCTTCCTTCTGGAAGAGACATTTTTTAGAGGAAATTTATTTTTCAGCATGACAACGACCCTAAACATTCTGCTAAACAAATTAGAGAACTTTTGGACCAATGGAAATTCGATGACGTCCTGGAAGTGATGACTTAGCTTCCACAATCATACGACTTGAAAATCACTTGTGTATACATATACGAGTATATATATATATATATATATATATATATATATATATATATATATATATATATAAATACATACATTATAATTCCGGGTTTCAATCCGTTTGTCTAACAATGAATTTGCACGACGTTTCGCAAACATCTCATTTGGCATTTTCAACTCAGTCATAGTTAGCTTCGAACCGCAGCAGCAGCAATATCACAGTTTCTAGTAGCAGCGGCAGCAAGAGCACTTGAAAATGCCAAATGAGATTTGGTGAAACATCGTGCAAAAACCCGGAATTATAATGTATTATATATATATATATATATATATATATATATATATATATATATATATATACATATATATATATATCGTCAGTCCAAAAAGTAGCCATACACCACCTACAGTCTATACTATTTTTCTGTTATGTTTAACTAATTAATTGGAACTATGAGAAAACATGTTTAAATTGATATCTGAAATTTAACCAACGAGGATTAGTAATAAAAACAACTACGGAACATTTTATTTAGAAGTTACATCATTGTTATAAAAATGTAAACAAAATGAATGTCAAAAAAGTCTCCATACACTCAAGAACTGCATTGAAAAAAAAAAAACATGTTATAATCAGCCGCATTTTATCAAGCTATCGATTGCTCGCTAAACTGAAAACAAATGAATAATTTTCGGCCATACTTTATAATCTGTCACTTGTTGCTAGTAATTTTGCAGTGGGTTTTCAAGGCAGTATTAAAAATGAGCGAGAGAAAATGTGAAATTCTATTTCAAGTTCGAAAGATCATAATTACTTTGTGGAAAAATGGAAAATCGTACAGAAATATAAGAAAAATTGTTAAAAAGTCGCATGCTACTGTTTAGTACATTGTAAACCAGTATAAATCAATGGGTTCCTATATAATTCAACCACGCTCTGTCGTCCCAAGAAACTGACTCCACGTGAAGAGGCCAATATTGTTAGACAAATAATTATAGATCCCAAGAAAAAGTGTACCAAAATTAAAAGAGGAAGTACGGAAAAACAGTGAGAAATTGTTTACACAAGGAGTGTGCAGCCAAGAAGAAGCCGTTAATTCCAGAAGCTAATCGCAAAAAGCGATTAGCTTTTGTTAGGGAATACGTTACTAAACCTCTTGAATTTTGGGAATCCGTAATCTTCATTGATGAAAATAAAATTAACCATTTTGAGTCTGGTGGTAGAAAAAAACTTTGGAGGAAGAAGAATACCGCATTTGATATTACAAACATTTGTTCCACGGTGAGACAAGGGGGTGGCAGTGTTCTGCTTTGGGGATGTATGTCCGCTGGAGGGGTGGAAATTTACATTTTATTAATGGTACTATGGATCAGCATGTTTATCTGAACATTTTGAGAGACAATTTAAGAGAAAGTGTCCAAAGATTGGCACTAGAAAAAAGATACATTTTCCAATAGGACTGTGATCCGAAACATACCACAAACTTGGTGCGAGAATGGATGATCCATATTGTGCGACAGCAGCTTCATACACCTCCGCAATCACTCATTCCCAAACATAATGTTTCAAACAGAGAAGAATTAAAAAACAGAATATTGAACGAA
>CM032447.1:51873303-51922683 GCA_019049505.1 Pachyrhynchus sulphureomaculatus
CAAAAAAAAGTGTGGTATACTTTTGATGCGATATATCAGATCCGTAGTATTTTTGCCCGCTGATCACGAATCTGACGTCAGAATATCGCCATCACATCTCAATTTTTTTCTAACCTCAAAAAATAGGTAAAAATTAGTAAAAATTAAGAAAAATATACTCCTAAAAAATTGATTCAAGCTTTTTCATGAATCCAAAGAAGTATTAATATGTATTCGGACATGCTAAGCTAATATTCATCGGTTTGATTAAGCCATACAGTTATGTTTTCTTTCTAACCTCAATAAATCAGACAGATATAGTGCTTCTCGAATGCAAAAACTAATTCAAATTAAAATTCAACGATTCTTACTAAATTTGGTACACGGGGGTTTTTTGGGTTGCTGATCATGAATCTGAGGTCGGATTTGCAAAATTCAAAATGGCGGATCCAAGATGGCGGACAAAAATTTTTGAAAACCAACCGATTCCTACCAAATTTGGTATACAGTTGGGGAATCCTCAAACCTGATACTCTTAAACCCTAAACCCTGAAACCTTAGACTCCCACACCCTGTAACCTCAAAAAATAGACCTCAATAACCCTGTAACTTTACAAATGAGACCCAATAAACTCAAAACCAGGATTTTTAAACCATATACTCTCCAATAGTAGACCCTTAAGCCCTAGAATTGCGAAGGTTAGACCCGCGCCTAACTTTCCTTTTTTTTGGCTGTATCTTGTTCTTTTTTCCGCGAATGACCTATTTAAAGGCTTTCTGCCCAAATTCTTTTGAGGACTTGTTTCTCTTTTTAGCGACCAGCAATAGTCCGCTAGCATATGGTCATCCCATCGTCCTTGATACCGATTTTCTATGATTTTCAGATCTTGGTGAAAACGTTCCCCTTGCTCCTCACTGTAGTCACCAAGATTATCTGGGAAATCATCGATGTGGGAGTCCAGGAAATGTAATTTTAGATTCATTAAGCAACCTAATGTTTGAAAATTTTTTACCATTTTCTCGACTATTTCTTTGTACTTAGGACTTTTATTATTTCCCAAAAAGTTTGTTGCGACTTCTTTAAAACTAAGCCAAGCAGCTTTTTCAACTTTATTCATTTTAGTAACAAATAATGAATCTTGAAACAATTTACTTATTTGTGGCCCGTCAAATACGCCTGCCTTAATTTTAGCTTCAGAAAATTTCGGAAATTTTTTATGCAAATATTTGAAACATGGGCCGTTTGTATCCAATGCTCTCGTGAATTGCTTCATAAGTCTAAGCTTAATGTGAAGCGGGGGAATAAGAACTTTTCCTGGATCTATCAATGGTGGAAACAATACATTATTTTCACCAGGAGTGAACGACTCTCTTGTTGGCCAAATTTTTTTCTTATAATGACGTTCCCTGTCTCTGCTATCCCACAGACATTTATAGCTTCTGGCTTAAGTAAATGTCTTTTCTTTAAAAAGAAAGCAAGATGCTCTGAACCATCTTTGGATAAGCCTAAATCTCTGACTAGATCACTAAATTCTGACTGTGATACGAGTATTGGTTCTGGTTTACGGTTGTATGGTAGAAATTCTTTATCTGTGTCACTAGTATATGATAGGTTGTCACTAGAACATTCATTAGTAACAGTGTTTGAATCTTTTTCGACAGTCTCAATGTTTTCGGCATGAACTGATAAGGTGAAATCATTTGTTTCCATAACATCAGCATCAAGTGGTTCAGGAGGCGGAATTAGTTTAGTTGGTCTTGTTACTGTCGAAACATCGTTATAAGTAATAGTGCTTTTATTTTTTCGGTTATGCCTAGATACAACATTCATACAAAAGTAGCAATCATTTTCACTGTATGGTCTATTCCATATTGCTGATCTGGAATATTTAATCGCCTTCTTATTGATGTACAACATTATTTTGCAAGAACTGCAAATGATGTGGGGAACCCAATCTGTATCCTGGTGCTGTATTTCAATGTTAAAACAATCCTTATATAAGGTTTTAATCTTATCCGTTATCGGTGACCCCATTTTACTCAATACGTGTTGACAGCAAATATAACAAAATGAATCACTGTTTTTATCGCACTTATGAAAAGTCCTTGTATCGTGAGACCGTTTTCTTGTAGCATTATACTCTACATGAGCCAAGTCACCCACACATGAAGAGCTACGGTCGCTGGATGACGACGGCTGCGGGCCCGCTTTCCCACCCTGACCAACCGCCGATACTGGGTTTCCGAGTCCCTGCATCGTAATTCTCTTTCTTCTACCTGCCATGACGGCATCTAAGCCGTTATCTAGATACTCTGCCGGCTAGTGGAGTAACACCGTTGCCCACCGTCACCACGTGGACGTGCCCTGGATGCAGGTAGAAGAATAAAAATCGACCGATGAATTTTCTCGGGGTTCAAAATGGCGCGAAAACATCTGCCATCTTGAATTTTGCAAATCCAACCTCAGATTCGTGATCAGCGATCCAAAAAATCCCCGTGTACCAAATTTGGTAAGGATCGGTTGAATTTTAATTTGAATTCGTTTTTGCATTCGAGAAGCACTATATCTGTCTGATTTATTGAGGTTAGAAAGAAAACAGAACTGTATGGCTCAATCCAACCGATGAATATTAGCTTAGCGTGTCCGAATACATATTAATACATCTTTGGATTCATGAAAAAGCTTGAATCAATTTTTTAGGAGTATATTTTTCTTAATTTTTACTAATTTTTACCTATTTTTTGAGGTTAGAAAAAAATTGAGATGTGATGGCGATATTCTGACGTCAGATTCGTGATCAACGGGCAAAAATACTACGGATCGATATATCGCATCAAAAGTATACCCCACTTTTTTTTGTGGGGCTGTGTTATCAAAAAGAATACAATTTGCCCTAAAAAAACATAATATCATAATATGCCACAAAAGTCATAATAAATTAAGTACATTATTCACACAACTAAAAAGCAAAACACCAAAAATGAAACAATTAAATGTCATTTATTCCATTCCATGTGTAGAATGCCCAAAAATATATATATAGGGATGGGGAGCCAATTACTACAAAACCGACTAAATGGACACAAATATACGCAAAATGCCTCCACAGCACTAAACAAACACACCAAAGACACTAAACATGAATTCAGTTATAAAGAAACAAAGATTTTAAACAGAGACTCTACCAAAAACTGAACATCAAAGAAATGATCGAAATAAGACGAGAGCCTGATGTTGTAAATGATAGGACTGATATAGCCGGCCTCAGCCATATTTATCAAAATATAATCCACATGAAATAAAAAATATCAACATAAAAAAACCATTTATTATTTTAATCAAAGGCACGCTTTATTAAATTTCACTTTTACAAACTAGTAAGCATTCACTATTTCGATCAATAACGACCTGTGTGTGAAAAATACTGAGTTTATTAGGTACGTACCATATACTAAATCAAATATTTCAGTAAATATTTTTTGTATCAATTTTAAGACAACATTATTATTAGCGTAAATATTTTTAAATGAGTTATATAAAAACAAGCATGTTTAAATTGTTTTATAGAGTGATGTGAATTGTACCAATTTTTAATTTTTAAAATTGTAAAATGTGTCCTAAAACCGTTGCAAAAATAAAAACTACTTATGTGTTTGGGGTAAACCTTTTTTATTTTTCGACATAGTCTCCTTTTAGGCTTATACACTTCGTCTAACGATGTTCTAGTTTATTGATCCCTTCCGAATAATAGGATTTGTCCAAGTCTGCAAAATATCCATTAGTGTCTGCAATCACCTCCTCGTTTGAATAAAATCTTTGTCCTGCTAGCCATTTCTTCAAATTGGGGAACAAATAGTAGTCCGAGGGAGCCAAGTCTGGAGAATAGGGGGGATGTGAAACGAGTTGGAATCCTATTTCCATTAATTTTGCGACCACAACTGCTGAGGTGTGTGCTGGTGCGTTGTCGTGATGGAAAAGGACTTTCTTGTGGGCCAATCGCGGGCGTTTTTTTCTTGCAGCTCTTTTTTCAAACAGCCCAATAACGATGAATAATATTCACCTGTAATTGTTTTACCCTTTTCCAGATAGTTGATGAGGATTATCCCTTGCGAATCCCAAAAGACAGTCGCCATAAACTTTCCGGCCGAAGGAACGGTCTTCTCCTTTTTTGGTGCAGATTCCCCCTTGGTAACCCATTGTTTAGATTGTTGTTTGGTCTCAGGAGTATAGTAATGTATCCATGTTTTATCCACAGTGACGAAACGACGCTTAAAGTCCTCCGGATTCTTCTGGAACAGCTGCAAACCATCGGCAACACTTCACACGATTCCGTTTTTGGTCAAGCGTGAGCAATCGCGGCACCCATCTTGCGGATAGCTTTCTCATGTCCAAATGTTTATGCAAAATATTAAGTACCCATTCAGTCGAGATGCCTACAGCACTAGCAATCTCACGCACCTTAACTTTTCTGTCATCCATCACCATATCATGGATTTTATCAATGATTTCTGGAGTCGTAACCTCTACAGGCCGTCCAGAACGTTTAGCGTCACTTGTGCCCATATGGCCAGTCCGAAAATTTTGAAACCACTTATAAACTGTTCTAATCGAAGGTGCAGAGTCACCATAATGTTTATCAAGCTTCTCTTTAGTTTCCTGAGGCGTTTTGCCTTTCATAAAGTAATGTTTAATTACCACACGAAATTCTTTTCTTGAAAATCACTCGACTTCCTTGATTCACACGAATGCCAAACACAAAGAAATAGACCAATATGGCTGAAACTTGGTGTGCGTTCATTCAAGAGATGCTACTAACTAAACATGACCTCGATACGCGCCGGTGGTGCCATCTCTCGAACTTTGCACGGACTTTTCAAACCAGCCTCGTATATATATATATATATATATATATATATATATATATATATATATATATATATATATATATATATACATATATATATATATATTTATATATATATATATATATATATATATATATATATATATATATATATATATATATATATATATATATATATATATATTTATATATATATATATATATATATATATATATATATATATATTAGAGTGACCGGATCTCATAGAGGGGAAAAAAAATGTCGGAATCTTGTTCGTCTGGATACAGGTAGTTAATGATATGGCTGAGCGTGGTGTTAAATTAATAACCGACTTTAACGACCTTCTGACAAAAGACGAAGACCAAAAGCAATATGTCCTGCAAGTTGTAAGTAAATGCCGAGCATTATATCCTGACGTTTCAAAAACTACTTTAACAAAAGCTCCAGAATAGATTAGATAACTATGTAAAATTATCAACTCATGTAGGTACTACGTCTGTATCTTTTCTGTGTCTGTTTTGTATGTATTATATACCTAATTTTTATATTTTAAAATAAAAAATGTCATTAGACTTATCAGTATTACTTGTTTTTTTATTATATTTCTACTTTAAACTCAAAAATATACCAAAAAAAAGCAAAATTTATCACTTAATAACAAAATATACGAAGTATGCTCCTAGTGGTACCAGGTCACGTTTTTGGGGGCTAAAGGCTGTTGTAACTCGGTATGACTTAAAATAACAACAATTATGTATAGAATATAAATTTTGAAGAACATTAGCTTTCTTCTGAGATATTAAGCGTGTTTCTATTATTTACCGTTCTGGAGTTATGGCTCCATATATCAGCTTTTTGGCCAAAAATTTGGATTTTTTCAAACTTTGAGCGACGAGCGGCACGGGTTAACGTCGTTTAATCGAGCTCATTTTTTTATATATACATATATATATATATATATATATATATATATATATATATATATATATATATATATATATATATATATGTATATATATATATATATGTATATATATATATATATATATATATATATATATATATATATATATATATATATAAAAAAAAATCCTTAAGTATTGATGAAAAAGATCTTCAGATTAGGCCCGTGGGATGACGTCTTGATAAACAGCTTTTCAAAATTTCTAGCAGGGAAACCGAAAAAACAGAAGAAATTCGGAAACACCAAGAAATAGGTAGCAAAAAATTTGAAAATCTCTTTATAGAGAAGATTGTAGCCAGAAGGGGAACTGGTGGTAAAATTTTTTAAAAAATAGCAGTACAACCGTAAAAAGAAAAAAAAAACGTTGTACCACCACCGACAAATCTATCTTGCTGGTTCTAATCTTTCCGGGGGTATATCCCACAGAGAAACCGAGCAGAAATAGCCCCTATTACGTAATATTATTATAAGTAAACTCTTAAAAAATACTTTAGATAAAAAAAAACGAGTACTATCGAGTAGGAACATTTCTCTAAAAATCCAATGAAATTGAAGTTGGCCGTACAATTACCAAACTTTTATGATATCCTGGAAAACCTCGTAGCGTAATGTTAAAAGCGAAAAACTAAAAAAAATATAAACCCTACAATATAAATATGTAAATATGTCATCTGCTTTTGGAACTTGGCTATGCCACTGAACATCAGACGCTAGCATAATCCTTGTAGTTTCTATTATTTTGACGCATTGGGAGTGCTTTTTTTTCAGATATCTACAATTTCAACCTTGATACTTCTGGTTTTCTATCTGGTTTACCATATTTAGCTGTAGGTATAATGGTACAGATTTCTGGACAAGTAGCAGATTTCTTTATAACAAGAAAGTATCTTACCGTTACACAAACCAGGAAAGCTTTTAATTTTCTGGGATTTATTTCTCAAGGTGTTTTTATTATGGCTGTAGCTTATGTAGCTAACCAGAATGTAACTGTGTTTTGTTTGATTATGGCTGTTGGGCTTTTAGCATTGGCATGGGCAGGATTTAGGTAAAAATAAAGCTACCATGACGTGTTTTAATGTTCAAAGATAATTCTTCTATATCATACAGAGTGTTATACAAATAGTTTATTATACTGAAATGATATGTGACAAGTAAAGAAATATTCATTCTATTATTTTTCTCAATTCGGACACCTGTTTCAACAATATTGCCAAATATTTTTTCCAGTAACATGATCCTTCCCTAAACATATTTTTTTAAGTGAGAAAAATACAAACTGTGAAATAGGACCATTGTTCCAAAACAATTTTCTTATAAGAATTGTTATAAATATTTTTCAGAAAAAAAGTAAAACCTTATCCTTTGGTATGCATTTGTATTGCAGTTTACATAATTAAGATTTCATTAGCATTATGTTTGCCGAAAACTATTGGCAACGTATGTGTAATCACGTACGGCATAACTCATATAAAGGCGATATGAAAACGTTTTATTTATTGAATGGACTATTTCGTATTGCAGTTAAGTATGCAATGTTGAAAAATGTAATGATAACTGGTGTATATGAATAATTTTAACTTTTGATAGTAAGTGTATTTTATTTTCGTCGTCGGGTTGGGTGTGTGGGTGTGTAGGTGTTTGTGGGTGTGGGTGTGGGTGTGGGTGGGGGGGGGTGGTGGTGGTTGTGTAAGTGTGGGTGCGTGCGTGCGTGTGTGCGTGCGTGCGTGCGTATTAATTTTGATGGATTTCTAATAGAGGTGGGGACATAACTTGTATTATATCGCATCGGGGCATACTATTGCTATATTCATAATGCAGCACCATCATTAGACTTTAATTTTTAGTATATATTATTTTGCCGAAGTGTAAACAATATATTTTTTAAGCATTAAATATGTCGAATTACGTGCCAACAAAACAACATTTGCGGGAAGTGTTACTTTTCTTATTTAATTGGAAGAAATGTGCTGCTAAAAGTCATCGACAGCTGCCGGAAACCTATGGTGATTACATTCTATCGATAAAAACATGTGGCTACTGGTTTCGACGCTTTAAAAGTGATGATTTCGATGCAGAAGACAAACAACGTCCAGGCTGGCCGGAAAAGTTTAAAGATGAATAATTGGAGGCATTACTCGATGAAGACCAGTGCCAAATGAAAAAAAAAACTTGAAGAGTCATTAGGAGTTGACTATACAACTATTTCCAAGCGCTTACATGCACAGGGAATGATCTAAAAGCAAGGAAACTAGATACCGTACGAATTGAAACCAGAAGACATTGAAAAGAGAATTTTCAGCTGTGAACAACTGCTTCAACGTCACAATCGGAAAGGTTTTTTGCATCGTATCCTAACTAGTGATGAAAAATGGATACGCTACGATAATCCAAAGCGCAAAAAATTGTGACTAAATCCCGGTGAACCATCAACAGCCTCGCCAAAATCGACTATTCATCGCTCCAAGCTTATGCGTGTATCTGGTGGGATCAGCTGGCTGTAGTGTATTATGAGCTGCTCCAGCCTAACGAAACTTTTACTGGAGAACGTTGCCGACAACAATTAATGCAATTAAGGCAAGCGTTGAAGGAAAAACGACCGTAATATTCCAAACGATACGACAGAGTGATTTTTCAACTTGACGACGATCAGCCACATGTTGCAAAACCCGTCAAGGAAACGCTAGAAGTGCTTAAAGGGGGTATCTTACATCACTCACAGTACTCACCAGACATTGCTCCTTCTGATTATCACGTGTTCCGATCGACGACGCATGGCATGCGTTTCCATTCTTATGAGAATACCAAAAAATGGGTCAATTCGACTCAAAAGATGAGTCGTTCTTTCAAAGTGATATTCATACGCTGCCACAATAATAGGAAAAGTAGTGGCTAGCGATGAACAATACTTTAAATAATCAATTTGTAACCATTTTTCTTACCATAAAGTATTATTTTTACCGAAAAATCCGTCAAAATTAATTCACACACTCGATACAAGAAAAGAAAAAGTTTAAAAAGTCCAAAATAGGCAAAAACTATGTTTTTTTTACTGGTTCTGTGGACGTTTTTATCAAAATACTTTTTGTCCAACAATAACGTTTTTAGATACCAGAAAGGTAATGATGTATTTTATTATTTCAGACGGTTGCGGAATGGCGAATTGTGTTTTTCATTGCTGCTACAATATATTTATTTGGAGCATTTTTCTACGTCATTTGCGCTTCAGGAGAACTTCAACCTTGAGCAAGAAATAATGACAAAAAGGCAGAAAATAGTGATAGTAGTAATAAAATGAGTTATATAAATAGAGCTTTTGATACTTAAATTATTTATAATTTGTTGCAGTATTTATTACTTGACCTTACTTTTGGAGTCTCGGAAAAATCAGTATTTTATACCAAGTAGTAAAGCAAATCAAAAGTATTATGTCGTACATAAAAATAGCATAATTATAAATATAATATACAAGAGTGAATTGAAAAGTCTTCCAAAGACCAAGGTGATTACATTTTTTTGAAGAAACAAAAATTTATTTCTCAACATAATCATTAAGCTAATATATATATATATATATATATATATATATATATATATATATATATATATATATATATATATATATATATATATACATATATATATATATATATATATATATATATATATATATATATATATATATATATATATATATACATATTGATTACTTGAGAGATTCTAATTTCTTTCCCTTAGAAAAAAATTGTTTCCAACTGTCCATAATACTCGTTTACAGCACAGATAGCCTCTTCATTGAAATAAAATGTCTTCCGCCAAGCCAATTTTGAAGGTTAGGAAACAAAAAAGTCATTTAGGGGAATAGAATGGGTCGGGAACTATTTCAAAGCGCAGCTCATACACTTTCGCCATTGTAAAGGCCGATGTGTGAGCAGGTTCATTGTCCTGTTGAGCACTTTTTGAGGCGCTAATCTTGATTCAACTTACTAAGCAAATGCTCCAACAACGTTGCATAATAAAAGTCAGTCAGTATTTCACCCTTTTCCAAACAGTTAATCATGATGATAATCTGTGAGTTCGATCAAACTGTTTTTCGCTTTTTTCAGTACAGTCACAAAACGACGCCAGAATTCCTTCAGAGTACGCTGCGACTTTTCCAAACACGATTTTAAAATGTCCTTCCTCGTGCATTTTTGATCTGGACAGAGATGGCGCTACTAGAATTTAAGAAAATTAAATTTTTCGTAAATATAATCTTTCACACGAATCTTATCAAATTTCAAAGTCTCTGCGTGATTTAGTTTATGAGTGGCAGCCAATTAAATAAAACAACTTTTGTGATTTTGTAGCAATGGAAAAATTTGAATATCGAGCAATGATAAAATAATCGTTTTTGTAAAAGAAAACGAATGATGAGATAAAAGTGTAACTCGGCGTCGTTCGTTATCGACCATAAAATATTGGACAGCTGAACTCAAACGTGGCCATACAAGAATGTTTGATGAAGAACGTCTTGGTCGTCCAAATGAAGTCACCACATCAGAAATGATTGGAAGAGTGAAACAGCGTCAGATTGTTAAGACTATGATCATCTCATTTGAACGGGCGCAGAACATTTTAACAACTCATTTGGATATGAGACAGCTTTCCGCAAGATGGGTGCCGCGAGTGCTCACCATTGAAAATAAACAGGCACGTGTGTCAACTTCAAAAGAATGTTTGGCGATGTTTAAGCGCAATCAGAATGATTTTTGGCATCGATTCATAACTGTTGACAAAACATGGATTCATCACAGCACACCAGAGACTAAGGAACAGTCCAAACAGTGGACTTTCCGTGACGAACCGGCGCCAAAGAATGTCAAGGCGACTTTATCGGCCAATAAATTTCTGACCGCAGTGTTTTGGAATGCACGTGGCATAATCCACGTCGATAACGTTGAAAATGGTAAAACGATTAATGGAGAGACTTACGTCGACTTACTGGATCGTTTCAACCATGGTGTGAAAGAAAGACGTCCGCATTTGGCGAAAAAAAAAATTATCTTTCAACAAGACAATGCACGCGTGCATACTTGTGTCATCGCCAGGGCAAAATTCGATGAGTTAAGATACGAATTGCTTTATTATTTTCTATTTTCAAATATGAAAAAATGGCTCGGTGGAAAAAAATTTGGCTCAAACTATGAGGTGTTCACTAAAACAAACGCCTATTTGGAAGGGTTGGAGAAATCGTATTTTTTAAATGGGCTATAAGAGATAGAAAAACGTTGGACTAAGTATATCGAACTAAAAGGAGATTATGTTGAAAAATAAAATAAATTTTACACATAAAGATGTTTTTTTTCTTGTCAAAGCCAGGTACTTATCATACAACCCTCGTATTTCAGCTCTAATTTTAATCTTGACAAAATAGTAATGTACATTCTTCAGTTTATTTTGTTTGACAGCGGTCACTAGTATATATAATGTTTAACTTGAAGATGTGCTGAAATTCACCACGCAACCGGTAGCAGTTGCCTATCATTTAAATAAAGAAGATATTTCTTTCTACATACCATATATTTATTTTTTGAATAAGCAGGGTAAGAAACCACGATTATTGTATCAACCGCGTCTAAAAATATTTCTCTAATGGAATTCCGATATACTTGGGCGGCTCCAAAAACTACTCTTGGAAGTAATCGCAAAATTTAGAACGATCAATATTTCGAAAAATTAAATTAGAAAGAAACAATCTAATTTTCCTTATATCTATACTGTCTAGCTTTTCAGTGATAAAATTCTGATCCAGAGGATCAGGTCAAGTCCAAAGAAAAGGGTATTACTATTTCCTTTTTATCAATTTTATTAGTTACTAGCCAAACGAGATTTGCGCATGCCCTCTTTGTAGAATAACGACTGGAGAAACCCATGTTGATCATTGCACAATACCTCATAGTTTTTTAAGTAAGAATTCTATTATGAAAAACTACTAACATCTAAATAACGAAATCGGCTTTTAGTTTTCTACTATTTTGTGAATACTTTTCTTAAAAATAGGCACTGCATTTGCTGTTTTGTCGGAAAGGAAACACAATTTCATAAGGTAGCAAATATAGTCTGTCAAATAAGAATGTGACCGCTCGTATTTTAAATAAATGTATTTGGAGAAAATTTTTTGCCATCAATATATTCTTTGGTGTACTAACCACGCGCCTGGCATCTTCGAGGTTTTCTGCATGCTCGCGCGGCAATATTCTCCAAATTTTTCGAATCTCGCAAGACAACTGAGTCAAAGTCCTTAGAGTATTTCTTTTGAGCTTTCTCTTTACAAGAAACCAAATGTTTTCCATAGGGTTGGCGTGCGGCGATTGTAAGGGCCACTCTAGTATTTTATCGTGGGCCCAAGTGTGCCGCTTCGCGACACAATTTTCGCCCAGCACAGTTTTTTTAACGTGCTTCGGAATTTGACATTATGAGCATGAAGATGTTTTCGAATGATCTCATGGGAAACATTTAAACCCGATTTTCTTAATTTTTGTTGTCGACTTTCGAAGTCACTACCAAGCTACGTTTTGGCAAGTCATCGATATTTTTCGACTTGTTGAAACGATTTATCCACTTCTTCACAAAGAACACCGACTTTTTAATATATTTCGCGACCGCGGAATGTGTCATTTTAGGCCCCTTTGGATGGGAACAAAAAAAGACTGCCTCGAACCGACGCGCAAACAAGTGACTCATTTTAGATTTCACGTATTTCGACGAAAGTTCGAAGTCGACTGATACTTTTATTAAAATGTGTCATAGACAAAGGTTTCCTCCACCGATTTTTTGTTGAATCGCTAGAATCGCGCACGTTCTTACTTAACAGACTGTACATAAAATTCATGAACAATAACCTTTTTTTGCAAATGTCATCATTCGACAGAATTTTTGTTTGGAAATTTATTCATATACAGTGACTCACAGCTTAAATGATGTAGTCGCTATAAGAAAAGACTAACTGGTCTCAGTGCCTCTTTATTTATTTGGAAAAAACAACTTATTGAAATTAAATTAGTAAAGAGTCTTCTAAAAAAGTATGAATTACTTTTTGTTTTAAATATGCCTTACTTAATTAACAATAAATAATTAATCAAATCATATGCAATTTTAACGTCACAGCTTAAATGATGCAAAATAACAACAGGGGTCAAAACTTATCGCATTTTGAAATTTACTAAGGTGGCGTTGCTTTGATTTCTTAGTGCAATTGTTTTTTGTTTAGTTTGACATTTTTTCATTCAATAAAACGAAATTGTTTAAGAATGGGTCGTCGAACTACAATTTCTGAGAGAAATTTAATTATTACTCATTACAGGAATGGATACAGCCAAAGAGACATAACCAAAATGGTAAATAAATGTCCGTCAACTGTTCAGCATATCATTGAACGTTACCGGAATGAAAATAGAGTCGAGAATAAGTCAAGGTTGGCTCCAAATAAGATCTTCAATACTACTCAGTATATATCACCACTACACCAAACACTTTATTTTTGCACTCGACTCGCGTTTCGCTAACCATGTTAGCTTCATCAGGACCGATGATTGACTAAAGCTAAACTACAAATCTACCCTATTTATACTTAGCCTAACCCTTGAATTACTCAAGCGGAACTAATGACATAGGCAAGGCCATCAATTCCGTCAAGTAACCAGTAGAGGGGACTATAAGGAATAGGCCCTCTGTCTTTATTTAAACTACTTTTACATTTTATGATTTCCATACTTTCGTATGCGTTTAACAATCTCCTATCAGATACATTTTTTATCAATCTTAGATTATCTAATGTTACAGTATGATCAACTTCAAGGGCATGTTCGGCAATGCTAGACTTTTCTGTTCTATTGTATTTTAAGTGTGCTAAATGTTCTTTAAATCGTGTTTTAATTGACCTTTTAGTTTGCCCAACATACTTTTTGTCGCAATTACAACTAATTTCATAAATTCCACTTTTCTCACAATTAGGAATCTTATCTTTGGGATTTCCTAAGATATTCCTCAAATTTTTGATACAAATAAAGCAAATATTGATGATTTTGTTTCTAAATTAAATAGCCGGTATGATTCCATTAAATTCACTTACGAAGTTGAGAACAAAGGACAATTGCCTTTTCTAGATATTTTGATTATTAAAAATAATAATAGATTAGAATTTGATATCTATAGGAAGGACACAATAACAGATAGATATATTCCTAATGATTCATTTCATTGCAAACAACATAAATTAGCGTCATTACATTTTCCCTCTGAATAGAGTAAACTTTAATAAAGAAAGGAATCGTATTAGAAATATAACTAGAGTTAATGGTTATGACGACGACTTAGTAAATAAGCTAATAATTAGACATAAGTTTAGGTTTAATATTCAGAATTCCACCTTTTTTACACGCGAAGAAAATAACACCAAGTATGTCTCCATACCATATAATCCGAAATATAGCAAGGGACTCAATAAGGTATTTAATAAGGTAGGCCTCACCTTAGTCTATAAGTCATTAGACAATCTGAGGAATATCTTAGGAAATCCCAAAGATAAGATTCCTAATTGTGAGAAAAGTGGAATTTATGAAATTAGTTGTAATGATTGCGACAAAAAGTATGTTGGGCAAACTAAAAGGTCAATTAAAACACGATTTAAAGAACATTTAGCACAGTTAAAATACAATAGAACAGAAAAGTCTAGCATCGCCGAACATGCCCTTGAAGCTGATCATACTGTAACATTAGATAATCTAAGATTGATAAAAAATGTATCTGATAGGAGATTGTTAAACGCATACGAAAGTATGGAAATCATAAAATGTAAAAGTAGTTTAAATAAAGACAGAGGGCCTATTCCTTATAGTCCCCTCTACTGGTTACTTGACCGGAATTGATGGCCTTGCCTAGGTCATTAGTTCCGCTTCAGTAATTCAAGCGTTAGGCTAAGTATAAATAGGGTAGATAGATTTGTAGTTTAGCTTTAGTCAATCATCGCTCCTGATGAATCTAACATGGTTAGCGAAACGCGCGTCGAGTACAAAAATAAAGTGTTTGGTGTAGTGGTGATATATACTGAGTAGTATCATTGTGCCAAAGATTCCACATTCCCAACTTAGTTAAGATCTTCAATGAACGTGAGGAAAGATGGATTTTAAGAGAGGTATCAAATAATCCAAAAAAAAGTGCGCCGAGGTGGAAAGACAGTTTGGAAAAAGGTGTAACCCCGAAACAGTTCGACGGATCTTGCGAAATAATAATTTACATGGTCGAACTGCTAGAAATAAGCCTTTCATTAGCCAAAGAAATAGACGCGTGAGATTGGAATTTGCCAAAGAGCATATCAATAAAGACTTGAACTTCTGGAATTCAGTAATATTTGCTGATGAGACCAAAATAAACTTATTTGGGTCCGATGGAAAAATATCAGTGTGGAGAAAAGCCTAACGAAGAATTAAAATTGAAAAATATGAAAGCACGGTGGAGGTGGTGTGATGTTATGGGGCTGTATGTCATCTACAGGAGTAGGTAACATGCATTTCGTCGAAGGGAATATGGACCAATATGTGTACTTGGATATACTAAGGCAGTATCTTGTCGCTAGTGCCCAAAAATATTGGGCACTAGCGACGAATAGATATTGAAAACAATTATCGGTTCTATCACGACAATGATCCAAAGCACACGTCATTTCGAGTCCGCAGTTGGTTGCTTTATAACTGTCCGAATGTTATTAAAACACCAGCCCAGTCACCAGACTTAAATGTGATTGAAAATTTGTGGCTGACATTAAAAAATAAAGTAAATAGTGCCCTAATATCAAATAAAACTGAATTAAAAGTAAAAATTACTGAAGCATGGAACACTATTTCCCCGGAGTATACTAGACAGTTAGTTGAATCAATATCCAGAATATTACAAGCCGTTATTAATAATGAGGGAGGCCGGACCAAATATTAGCAGGCTTATTTCAAATTCTACAGTTTGTTTTCTCTAATAATTTTGGTATATTGAATTTTGCATCATTTAAGCTGTGACGTTAAAATCGCATATAATTTAATTAATTATTTATTGTTAATTAAGTAAGGCATATTTAAGACAAAAAGTAATTCATACTTTTTTAGAAGACTCTTTACTAATTTAATTTCAATAAGTTGTTTTTTCCAAATAAATAAAGAGGCACTGAGACCAGTTAGTCTTTTCTTATAGCGACTGCATCATTTAAGCTGTCAGTCACTGTATATTTCATGTCCCGTTAGAAACTCAAAAAAAACATATTAGGCAATCGTTTTTTAGTTAGCGTAGCGCTACCTGAAAAGAATTATTAAGTTTATTTTCCATGACAGAAGAGAGCTAGTTGCCGACCATACACGCAATTTTATTAGTATTTTATCGGTTTATGGCCATTGCTGTACATTTCAATTTGTTTTTTGCTATATTTCCTATACCTTAAAGTTTATGTGCAATATTCCCTGGGTTTTATTTTTACTTGCGGAATTTATAATTAAATTATCTTAGTAGGATTGCTGTTCTTGTTAGATTTTTTTTCATTATAAACTTTCCTAAAAGACAGATATTCTTTGCTAGTCACAATATCTTTTAAATGGTTTTTTTTACCCAGGATGGTCAGCTATTCGCGTAATTCAACAGAAGAACCATTTTTTTGTTACAACTATTAATTGAATCGTTCATTTCAAAAACCACATAACTCAAAAAAGTAAAATTTTCAGTAGGCGAAAAAACTTTATTAAACTAAAACTATCCTTTATAAGAGGAAAAAATTTAATTTAATTCAAATTATTTAAGTAGTTACATAGTTTATCACATAATACATGTAGTTTATTTTCGTTGTTATTAAGAAAAAAATTTTTTTTTCTTGAGACTTGGTGGTTTTTGCACTGAATATAATTTTGAAGTTATCATTTTCCTTCTTTAAAAGAAAACAAGTCAACAAACTGTCAAAAGGGTTTATTAAAAATGCTTCAAAATACAAACAAACAATAATATTCCTGATTTTAATAATTAATTAAGGCACACAATCAAACTCGTGGTCATTTTCGATATAATATTCTTCCTGGTTCTGTCCTTCCGCGGTAGGCCAGTGGAAAATCCCGTCATAAAATGGAATATGCTGTTCAAGGATACTATTTCTAACTTGCTTAATATTTTCTATTTTTTTGGGGTCCCCATATCAAAGTGCGCATGAGTTGGATAGTTTGGGATCGGTTTGCCATCAATTTGACTGGTATCTGAACAGAGATAACACTTTTTATCTCCCACTCAACTCAAACCCTCGCTAGAAAATCCGTGCAAAAACAACATAAGTCTGTGACTAATGTGGTTTTTGCAACAAACGGTGGAAGTGGATAGGCGGCAATTCGTTAACCGTAAATACGACTTACGTGGCTTTTGCATATAATATGTAGGTACCCTTGAGGAGACGTTTCCTAGCAAAAACTAAATTTTGCTAAATTTTGACTTATGTGGTTTTTGAAATGAACGATTCAATTGTATTATCGGAATTGTAGATATTGTAATTAAATTTGCATTACATTAAATTGTAAATTTTTGTGACTAGTTAAACTATTAGTTTTGAAAATTGTGAAGCTTCAGCAGTATTTTTCATTTTCACAAGTGCTCCTGCTACAAAAATTGTTTATATTTTTATTATTTAATCAATTAAACCTTGATATTAATATAATGTAATATAACAAATCATCTGATAAGAATGTGAAAAATTTTAAGGCAATATACGATTTTCGTTAATAAAACAAATCTGTTTTTTATTGACACTGTTAAGTTCGTAAAATTACTATTTGTTCATATAGGAGGTGATGTTAAATTAATATGATAGCTTTATTTTTTGTTTTAACATGCATCAATAAAACCTATGTTAGAAATTAAAAGAGACAGAGAAGGCAAGAGGTGTTATTATGTGCCATTAATATATGTGGTAGAATCAGAATGATAATAATACTATTTAACTAACTAATTAGCTAACTTTGGGGTTAGTTCAGTTTCATTTAGGTATTATTAAATGAGTTAAATTGAATTTTAATTTAAGATGACCTGAACTAATTTCTGTTTATTATTAGCTAAGAATCACCTTACGAAACTAGATTAAATCTAATTTAAGCCAAGACTAAATTAATTGATGATATAATTAATTTAACCCATATTTACTTATCTGAAATAACCTTCTTCTATGGTCTCTCAAGTAAGAACATCACCGCTCGTATCTTGAAAAAATGTGTGTGTATTTCTTGGTACGCTAACAGCGGAGCAATTACCTTAGTAAATTGTCTAATTGCCCCCTGCATCAATAATCGCCTGGGATCTTCGACGCATGCTGTCGACGAGATTTTCTACATACTCGCGTGGCAATAACCTCCAAATTTTTCAAATCTCTCGAAAAAACTGAGTCGAAGTCCTCAGAGTCTTTCCTCTAAGCTTTTTCTTTACAAGAGACCAAACATTTTTAATAGGGTTAGCGTCAGGTGACTGTGGGAGCCACTATAGTATCTTATCGTAGGCCCAAGCGAACCGCTTCGCGACGTGATGTCGAATGGGACACATTCAAATTCAGGTTTCTTAATTTTGCCGCTCCTTGGGGCAGCGTCAATTCCGTGAAAACCAAGACATGTTTTGGCAAGTTGTCGACATTTTTCGTCTCGTTAAAATAATTTACTCACTTCTTCACAAATGATACCGACTTTTTAATATATTTAGCGGCCGCGGAATATGTCATTTTAGGCCCCTTTGGATGGACACAAAGAAAGACTGCCTTGAACCGACGCGCAAACAAGGGCATCATTTTGGATTTTACGTGATTTCGACGAAAGTTCGTAATCGACCGATACTTTTATTAAAATGTGTAGTAGACAAAGTTTCCTCTACCGATTTTTTGTTGAATAGCTAGAATCGCGCACGTTCTTACTTAATAGACTGTACATTAAATACATGAATAACCTACTTACTATACTTTGCGATACTAGTCTAGCGAGTTGAATCGCTAGAATCGCATCTACCAAAAATGACTTAGCTCGGACACATTCTTACTTGACAGACTGTACTTTATTTTAAAGTTAGATTTAAAAAATAATACTTAATTCAAGATAACTTTTAAAAATTTGGTTTACTTTAGACAAATATGGATTCAGAAATTTTATTTATAAAAACAAAGCCATTCAAAAGTATGGCTTTAAAAAAATTTGATTCGAAATTGTGTTTTCGAAAATTTTTTAAGGATCCAAAATTAATAGAAAGTTATTGTAATTTATATAAACTCTAGTGTATGTATTGACTAATGAATATAAGTAATAGTTTTCTGTCGACCCTTTCAAATAAGATCCCCATCTACTTTATTCAAGTTATATGATTAACAACTTAAATTCTTAAAGTTATTTTTTATGGTAGAGTTCGTCCAATTTGCTGTATAGAAGTCATTGTCCATTTTTATAACAGCCCTGTAAATAACTGGTACAAAATCTGGCCTACAATCTGCCCCAGACATATTTTATCTTCATACAAAATTTTATGGTGCAAATAATGTAATAAAAACTCCTTCCTCCTTTTTATGCTGTTTATATATACACTCTCTATCAGTACCAGTCTATCATTTATAATTGTTATCTAAGTACAGCTATTATAATACGTCTAATTACACTGTGGTATTGTATGATGTAATATTTGTAAGTATTATAGACGTTAATATTGTCAGGAACTCAATTTAAAACTGTAATAAAGTGAAATGGCGGACCCTTCAGAAAAAGTGAAGACGTAAGTATGAACAAAACCAATTTAGCCCAGTTGTCAGAGGCAGATTTTGATAAAAAGTTCCCATTAAATGTTAACAGGCATGCAAAATAAAATGAAAAACCGGTCAAGTGCAAGTTGAAGGTGCGCAATTAGTGTTCCGTACGTTGATTGCTTTTCAAATAAAAAATTTTGTTACAGAGGTATAAAATGATCAGTGACTTCACAAACACACCCCAAATGAGTTTTCAACAAAGTTTGTTTCCAAACTTTACTAAAATCTGATGACCTTGAAATTTTTGTTTTTTTTTTTATATACCAGATAAATTACACAAGTCTGCAAAAAAAAAAAAAAATTGAGAGCTGTTTTGGTTTTTTTGCGTAATTCTTATGTTTTTGGGTGTACTGAATCCGAAAACGACTTTCATTTTGTCATAGAACGTCACGTTTTCTGACAATGTAGGTATCTATGTTAAACAAGTTATCATCTTAAAATAAAAGATAAAAGACTAAAAAAAATTTTTTTAAATTTATAATTGCGTAACAAAACTTTTATTTTTTTATCTAAAATACATTCATTAATAAGCACTAAACACATTTCTTTTTCCCAGTGAGACTCCTTTTGGTACATTTTCGCTTGTAAGAAGCATCTGGAAGGTCTCTCTGAAGCGTCCAACGGTAGTCTGCCATCATTGAGACGCTCCTTCTTCCCTGGTATCTTTTTTCCATCTCTTTAATATCTTGGTGAAATCGTTCACCTTGCTGTTCACTCAGATCTTCTAAATTTTCTGGAAAATAGTCGAGGTGGGAATGAAGGAAATGTACTTTTAAACTCATTAGGCAACCTAAAGCTTGAAATGCTTTTAACATTCTTTTGACGATTTGTTTGTAGTTAGGGTCTTTGTTATTGCCTAAAAATTTCTCTATGACCTCTTTAAAGGCAATCCACCCTTCTCTTTGAGGATCGGTCATGGTTGTGATGAATTGTGGATCAGCCATAAGCCGTGTAATATCTGGTCCAACGAAAACACCTTCCTTCAACTTTGCCTCCGAGAGGCCTGGAAACTTTGATATTAAGTATTTAAAGCAATTTCCATCTCTTGGAAGTGACTTTACAAATTGCTTCATCAATCCCAGCTTTATGTGAAGCGGTGGTAGAAGAACTTTATGAGGAGGCACCAAAGTTTCATGCAGGACGTTCTTTTCGTCAACTTTAAGCTCCCTCGGAGGCCAACACTTTTTGGTCCAGTGATTTGCTCGGTCTCTACTATCCCATAGACACAAAAAGCAAGGGAATTTGGTAAACCCAGATTGTTGTCTGAGCAACATGCCCAAGATTTTTAAATCACCGCACACTTGCCAACCGTGGTCTTTATATTTTAATTTGCAAAGAACCAATTCCAAGTTCTTGTAGGTTTCCTTGAGGTGTACGGAATGACCGACAGGAATGGAAGCATAGAAACCGCCATTGTGAAGCAGAACTGCTTTAAGGCTTCTTTTTGAAGAATCTATGAAAATATGCCACTGTGCTGGGTCGTATGAGATCTTAAATGTATCCATCAAACTTTCAATGTTGGCACAATAAACCAACTCGTCCTCTTGGGCAAAGTAGGAAGTGAACTGCTTCTCGCGATATCTAAACCACGAGGAAGACACTCCCGGCAAAAGTAAGTTCCTGCTTTTGAGCCTTGATCCAAGCAACTCAGCAGCGTTTTTGGGAAGATTCAAGTCTCTTACCAAATCATTTAGCTCGCCCTCGGAAAACAATTTCGGACTGCTGTCATCTTCAAATTGAAAACTTGACTTGTCATCGGATTCAGGTACAGCACCATCTTCGTCAGAACTTGGAATCTCTTCCAAGGTAGCAGGGGCCTTGGCCACTGGTATTTCGGTCCCATGAGGGATGGGACGAATAGCTGATTGCAGATGGGGGTATGAAATGGACTGCTGTACCACGCCACTTTCTACACTATCGGAGCGCGCACGTTCTGGTTACAACGTTTATGTTTATTAATTTAGCTCACACAGGCCGTTCTTTATTTAGCAAGTAATGATAGTTATGGCCTGTATACATTTAAAAACAGTAATCAAAATAAAATTGTACCTATTTATTTATGACTTCAAGTTAGCCCAAAAAAAACCCTTTTTTATAATAAAATTTTACGTTTTGCAAAATAACCTGACGTCCTGGAATTTTTTGAGTATTTTTTTAGTTTTCAGAACACCTAAATATATCGAAATCAGTTGAAAATATCCAAACAGCATTTTTGTTGCAGACCTGTGTTATTAAAGGTAATGCACTCGTGATAATTTTCGTTCAATCTACACCCCGTGGAGAATATTCCAGAATTTTTTCAAAATTTTTTGATAAGTACTTTTCGAGATAAGACGGGTGGACAGCGATTTTTCGAGATTTTTTAAAAAATAATACAAAAAAAAGTGCGCACAAGTATTACATTATATATATATATATATATATATATATATATATATATATATATATATATATATATATATATATATATATATATATATATACAGGGTTACAGGGAAAGTCGTCCTAGATAATTAAGGACGTTATAGTTTAGGTCGTTTCTGACCGATTTGACCCTATGACATGATGTCCTAAACTTAACCGTTTTCGAGATATTGAAGTTTAAAGATTTTCTAAAAAAAACATGTTTTTTTTTGCTTTTATATCGATTTTTTTTTATTAGAGGTTCTCGAGTGCGATTTTTTGGTTATTTTTAGTTAGTCTGTATGTCAAGTATCAAAAATCATCAAAAAAATTTGAACTAGTTACTAACAGTTTCAAATGGCGGCTTGTTAATGTTGCTAAATTACGAATTTTTACCAAGTGTTTCCTACTTTAAATCAATAAAGAGAAAAAAAAAATGTATGGAAGTTATTCTACAAATTATGTTAAAAACTTTTACGTCTTTTTAGCTATCTAAAACGGTATAATATCTACTGGATCTATTGAATATTCTAAGAAAATGAGATTTCAATAGGCCCAAATGTAGAGTAACATAATAATAGAATTTAGATACTACCAATTACCGGTTTACTACCTGCACCTTCAAACAATAAAAAGGGTTGGGTAAGCATTTTTTCCGGTCGGGGTACTCTCTGTGCGAGTGACATTTTCTGTTCACTAAACATTATTGAATGATTTTTAATCTGCTCATGCGATTCGTCCGTGGTAGATGTGCTATACCGTACTTTTCAAAAATATCTGTGTTTCATCTTCTGACTGTGTGAATTGGCTCGTAACTGGATTTTGATCTCTGCTTGTGAGTATGGCAACGTATACCAACGAGGAATATGCTGACATCCTAATGTGTTACGGATTTTGCGAAGGAGTGTCGTCGCGTGCACGTGATGAATACATACTGCGATATCCTACTCGTCGTGTACCTGATATTAGCGTATTTGATGGAACTTATCGAAGACTATGAGAAACTGGTTCCGTACAAAGACGGCGGACTGACATGGGACGACCACGTATCTTTGACGAAGACGAAGAAAACGAAATACGACGTCTCTTTGAGGTGGACCCAACCACATCTACAAATGTTGTCGCACAACAGCTTGGTATTTCGCAGTGGAAGGTATGGTTTGTAATGCATACTGCTGGGCAACACCCTTACCACTATACGCCCGTGCAAGTCATTGAAGAAGGGGATCCGTTGCGACGATTAGAATTCTGCAGATTTATGCTCAATACCGCTGTCGAAGATGCATTTTTTTTTAAGAAAATACTATGGACTGACGAGTCGAAATTCGACAAAGACGGTCTTACAAACTACCACAAGGCCCACTATTGGGCTTCTAAAGAGGAAGGCAACCCAAACAAAAAAAGAACGAAAGGATCACAAACAAGATTCAGCTTAAATGTGTGGATGGGTATAATTTCAAATTATTTGGTTGGGCCATTCTTCCTGCCAGATAATTTGAATGGCGAGGAATACGACAATTTTTTGCGGAAAGATTTACCTAATTTGATGGAAGACCTACCTATTGGTTTGAGGCAAAACATGTACTTTCAACACGATGGCTGCCCAGCTCACTACAGAGGAAGTGTTCGTGCATGGCTCAATGACAATTATCCCAACAAATGGATTGGAAGAGGCGGACCCATACCTTGGCCGGCGAGAAGCCCAGACCTAACACCGATGGATTTTTATGTGTGGGGTCACATGAAAAGTCTCGTATACGACCAGTTGACTCCTATCGAAAACGTGGATGTCCTAAGACAAAAAATAATTGACGCGGCTGACGAAATGTGGCGGCATCTCACAACCAGCGTTGTGAAAAGTAATTAAGAAAAAGAATGAGAATTTGTGTTAGAAATAGGGGCGACCATATAGAACATGAATTATAATTAATAAAAAATATTAAATTGCAAGGTTTTTTGTTTTATTTGTGTATTTTTCGTATTTTCACCTAGAACTAAAAATTTACCTTTTGCTACCCGAATCCGCTTTAGGTGTCATTCTGTGTACAGTTTTCCTATTAAACTCCTAGTATTATACGTTTTTTGATAGCTAAAAAGACGTAAAAGTTTTTAAAATAATTTGCAGAATAACTTCCATACATTTTTTTTTCTCTTTATTAATTTAAAGTAGGAAACACTTGGTAAAAATTCGTAATTTAGAAACATTAACAAGCCGCCATTTGAAACTGTTAGTAACTAGTTCAAATTTTTTTGATGATTTTTGATACTTGACATACAGACTAACTAAAAATAACCAAAAAATCGCACTCGAGAACCTCTAATAAAAAAAAATCGTTATAAAAGCAAAAAAAAAAACATGTTTTTTTTTAGAAAATCTTTAAACTTCAATATCTTGAAAACGGTTAAGTTTAGGACATCATGTCATAGAGTCAAATCGGTCAGAAACGACCTAAACTATAACGTCCTTAATTATCTAGGACGACTTTCCCTGTAACCCTGTATATATATATATATATATGTATATATATATATATATATATATATATATATATATATATATATATATATATATATATACTTTACTCGTATTTTCATAAGCTTTCATTTGACACCACACTCGATTACCCAGTAAAAAAATTTTTTTTTTCACTTCCGATATCACCCCCCCAAAACTAACCCCTTAAGTCAAAATTTAACTTTCAAAACTACATGGCTCTGATGAGGCCATTAATTCCTATATTTTTACCAAATTTCAACTTTCTATGACAAATAGTTTCGGAGAAAATCGGGTGTGACAGACGGACAGACAGACGGACAGACAGACGGATAAACGGACAGACACCGAAGTGATCTTATAAGTGTTCCGTACGGAACACTAAAAATTCGGTCTTTCGCAAATATCTCGAAAAATAAAAAAGATATCCAAAAACTAATAGTACCGCGAGAAAGAACGGGAAATCCTTCAAAAAAATAGCTTACAAATTTTTTTTTTAGTTTTACCGTAATTTAGAAAAAATATTTAAAATAAAATGGCTGGTTTAACCCCTTCAGTTGTAGTGGGAATCATGTTTCCAACCTCATTTATAATTAAATTAACTTTTCTGTATACCACTAAATATTTTGAAATTTACTATTATGGGGTTTCTCGAGGTGCTGATTAAGAATCCGATGACAGATTTAAAAAATTCAAAATAGCAGTTCCAAAGCCAGAGAGTATGTAATTCATTTAATTTTCCAATTTTCTTTTTAAAGTGTCTACTAAGGGGTTTTTTGGGTTGCTGATTAAAAATCTGAGGACAGATTCAAAAAATTCAAAAAGATTGATCCAAAATGGCAGTCAGTGTATATATAAAAAAAATAAATGAAAATATATTTATTTATATAAAAAATGAATATATTTAAAAATAATTGTATAAATACACTCCGCTATGCCAGTCTCAAGCCTGGGGTCTTGTCATGCAAGAGATAAGAAAGGAGGAGGGGGAGGAGTAACAACCTCGTTAAAAAACCAGGGTTCATCTGGTCCGGATGATAGCACCCTGTAAGGGCTCCTGTCTAGGATACAGACGAAGATACTGCCTTGTATTTCGGTGTTGGCTCATCAAAGGCTAGAGGAAGAAAACCTCGACTACAAATAACCCGGCCCTCCTGGATTGGGGGTTGAGACGTCAGACCAACCCTCTGACACTCGGAAAAATTTACAAAGGTTAAAAATCCTAGTATGGAGCCTCGGAAGAAGGAACAGGAAAACCGAAGACGACTTAAGCTAAGAAAAAGGACCATGATTATAGGTACATGGAATGTCCAGGGTTTATCCCCAAAATTGAATGAAGTGATATCAGAACTAAGCCAAACAAACGCGGACATAGTTGTTCCAACAGAAACAAAAAGAAAGGGACAGGGGTCAGAAAACTTAGGAAAGTACGATCATTTCTATAGCGGAGTAACTAAAGATAGAAGAGCCTAGCAAGGCGTATCAATACTTATTAAAAAAGAATTGAGAAAGTGTATAACATCCTGGAAAGCTATAAATGAGCGTATAATAAAAATGAATCTAAATATAAAAAGCCATACAATAACAATACTGGGTGTGTATGCGGAAAACAACGACGCACTAATAAACAAGAAAGACAAATTCTTCGAAAGACTCTCACAAGAAATAACAAAAATAGGAAGTTCGAGAGAAATTAAAATAACTGGAGATCTGAATGCTAGAATTGGAAAAAAGAAAAACGATGAAACTGTGGGACAATTTGGAGAGGACACGATCAACGACAACGGTAATAGGCTCATCGCCCTATCTAAACACAACCAACTGAAGATCCTCAATGGGTTTTTTGAGCATCCATTAATACACACATATACATGGACACAGAACACTAAAAACTTAAGGTCAATCATAGATTACATTATAATACGTCAGAAGACAAACCTAATAGTCCAGGATGTTGGATCATACAGGAGACCAACGTGCGGCAGCGATCATTATATGGTAAAGTCAAAAATTATATTCCCATGGAGATCAGGCACAAAAACAGAGCAAAGGAAGGACGAGAAACCAGAGGAGATGAACGGATACAACCTGTCTGGTCTAGGCCAGCAGAGTGTAAAAGAACTATACCAGCGAAGATTAGACGAAAAACTAGGCCAAGTAACTTTCAACACTCCAGAGGAATGTTACCAATATGTGAAAGACTGTATCCAGCAAGCATCGTACGAAGCACGGGGAGAATTGAAGCCTGAAGAAAAACTAGTACCTTATTGGTGGGACCAGGACATGGAAATAGAAATCGATTTAAAAAGAAAAGCTCACAAGCAATACTTAAGTTCGAAGACTAACGCAGATAAAATATGATACAAAGAAGCTCAAGCTAAGGTCCGTAAAAAGATAACACAAAAGAAAAATGTAGCTTGGGAGAAGAACTGTTCAAGAATAAATGCATACCATGGAGGAAGGAAAAGCACTGAAAGTTGGAGACTACTAATGTCACTAAGACAGAATACCAAGAGAGAGATCATCTCACCTGGAAGAATAGGACAAATATTTTAGTCAACTATTGACAGAAAATAGAACACAGTTTTTAGGTCAACAACCACAGGACCCTAGTATCCAACTGACAGCATCCCCAATCAGAATAAAACTAGCCGAAATAAAAAGCATTTGTCAGTCGTTAAAAAACGAAAAGTCTGCAGGCCCGGGAAACATACCTCCTGAACTCATAAAGTACGGCACAGAAAATATACTTGAACATCTTACTCAAATCTTCCAAAAATGTATTAACGGAATGAAAACTCCAGAAGAATGGAAAGCATCTTATATGTCCACCATTCACAAAAAGGGTAGTAAAGATAACTGTGATAACTACCGAGGAATTGCTGTATCTAACACACTCTCAAGGATATATGGGAAAATGCTCACAAGGAAGATTGAAAGCGAATACAGCGACCTTGAAGCGGAAGAACAGTCGATCATCTTTTCCGCATTACCCAGATTATAGAAAAAAAAGACTGCATTTGACCAAGAAATACATATGTTGTTTGTTGATCTGAAGAAGGCATATGATAGTGTACCACAAAACAAGCTATGGGAAGCGCTGGAAAACACAAACATCAATATTAACTTAATTAAAGCTGTTAAATAAACGTACCAAAAAAACACTACAAAAATCGAAGTTAGAAATAAACTATCAAAAGGCTTCCAAGTTAACAAAGGACTTAAACAGGGCTGCTGCCTCTCACCAACACTGTTCAAAATCTACCTAGAACAAACTTTAAAAACATGGAAGCGAAAATGTAAAAATATGGGTATACCACTAAATGATCAAACGACCTTATATACTTTGTGCTTCGCAGATTATCAAATAGTACTGGCTCAAGATCATGAAGACCTACAATACATGACCAGAAAGTTAATTGAAGAATATAAACATTGGGGTCTTGAAGTAAACCTAACAAAGACGGAGTACATGTGTGTTGGCGGTATGCAACAAGATCTAGTACTCGAGGACCAACAACAAACCATAAAGCACTGCGACAAATACAAATATCTAGGTATGTCTCACACACACAATGGTACAGCAGAGCAAACGATACAAGAAAGAAATACACAAGGACGAAGAGCTATTAGGTCACTTTATAGCGTACTATGGGATCAAAATATATCCAAGAAGAATAAACAAAATATCTACAACAGTATTGTGAAAAGCATTATAACTCATAGCAGTGAAGTCTGGCCACTTGGACAGAGAACAGAAAAAATGCTGGAAGCAACTGAAATGGACTTTTGGAGACGCTCTGCCGGAAAATCAAGGATGGAAAAAATAAGGAATGACAGGATTAGAGAGATTATGGGCATTACACACTCAATAGTAAACGACATCAAAGTTGATCAGCTGAAATGGTATGGACACGTCCAAAGAATGAACAACAACAGATTACCGAAGCAAATTCTTAATTGGACACCCACTGGAAGGCGTAAAAGAGGAAGACCGAGGAAAAGCTGGAGAGAAGGGATAGACCGCGAAGTGAGAGAAAGACAACTGGGGGAGGACCTGTGGCAAGACAGAGACGAGTGGAGACTAGGAATCGGAAGACGTCGTAGAACGTTTTAACCCGATATATATATATATATATATATATATATATATATATATATATATATATATATATATACATATATATATATATATATATATATATATATATATATATATATATATATATATATATATATATATATATATATATATACAAAACAGCAACCAACACATAATTTACACTTAAAGTTAATTATTTTTTCTTTAACATACAGTATACAACTACGTAAGCGTCGCATAGATGACAGAAAACAGATCCGACTGGTGGCGCTGCGCGCACGTTTCCTCTCCGATCGCCATTTTAACAAAATTCCTTGGAGTAATTTAGAATTTTTGTATTTTCAGTAGCTGTTTTCTTTGTACCTGGATGTTTAAATAAAATATAAATACTTCAAATTTGAAGACTTTTGTTTTCCATTTCCCACTTTTAATTTTTTTTTAAGTTTAAGTCTTATGATTAATAATAATCAAAAAATAGATATATCATGAGCACTTTTTTGGAAGCAAATTTCTTCATGATTTTTTAATATCAAGTATACTTTTAACTGTAACTAAAAACAAATTGTCCGACTTTTTTTTTACCATTTCGTACTGCTTTGAACATAAAATTGCCGCCGGCGCACTACAACAAGCAAATTTTCATATTTTAAAACTCAATTTTTAAATAGCACAGACAATGTGGGTATTTTTAATTAATCTTATATTGAAACTTAAGATATAATAATGATATATGCCCAAGGATTTTTTTTTCAATACTATATTTTATTAAATAATTGTAATTTACTGTACGTCCGTTAAAATCATGCAAACAAAAATTTCTTTTTAAGTTTCGCAAATTAAAAAACAATAAAAATAAAAAACTATTAGCATCATCGGAAAGCTGAAAGACTCCTCTTCATGATGATGATGATGATATTATTTGGGCCTGAGCGCATCGACAGCTAAGGTCATTTAGCGCCCCATATTAAATTTATTGTGTATTAGACTTGGAAGTCAATTTCCTTCAAAAATTTTTTTATGTTGTCTTTATGTGTTTCAAAAGATTCTAAGGCTAATTTCAGATTTGAGGGAATGTTATATTTATCTCTTATGTTTTTATGGTGTTCCGACTCAAAAATGTGTATGACAGATAAAGATGATCCACAGGTAGGACATAGAGGTGGTGGTTCGTTTTTTATAAGATGACCGTGAGAAGAAAACGTGTGTCCCACCGCCAGCCTTCTCAATATTACATTGTCCTTTCTTCCCATGGTGGGGGAGTTCAAAGGCGGGAAAGTACTTGATTTTATGGACCACAGTTTATTATTAGGGTCTTCCAGATCCCACTGTAATTGGAAGAGGGATTTATGGAAGGTCTTAAGGAATATGTTGAAATCTGAGAAGTGATTTTCCCCTGTATTCATTTAGCCTCTTTCAACAGCAAGTTTTGCATAAGTATCCGCTTTGTCATTGCCACTGTTGCCGATGTGGCTGGGCAACCGAAGAAAAGAGATGGACCGATGTTTAAGTTTTGCTGTGTACATTAGATCAGTGGTGTGTCCGATGTAGTTATAATCTAGATTTCTTGATTTAATGGCAGTGAGAGCGCTCAGGGAGTCAGAAATAATTAAGGTAGGTTTGTTGGAAGTATTTGAGAGGGAATATCTGATAGCCTCTTTAATTGTGAGGAGTTCAGCAAAGAAGATGGTAGCATGGATAGGAAGTTTATACATTTTAATGATGTTTTGTGAAATAAAGGCTGCACCCACCCCTTTATCCGTTTTAGAGCCGTCTGTGTAAAAGAGACAGTGGTTTGGATAGTTTCTGGAGATTCTTTCTAGGAACAGTTTATTAAGAAATGCATTGGGGTAGTCTGTGTAAAAGAGACAGTGGTTTGGATAGTTTCTGGAGATTCTTTCTAGGAACAGTTTATTAAGAAATGCATTGGGGTAGTCTGATTTATTGTAAGAATGTAGGTGAAGGTCTATGGAGGGACGTGGTGAGAGCCATGGTGGAAAAGATGTTTGAAGAGGATAATTGTATTTTGGAGGGGAAATGTTATGGAGAGAGACCAAGTTGAAGATTCTTTTCATTGGCTAGATTGAGAGAGGTTCTGGTATGGGAGCGAAATAAGGATGACGAATATATAAAGTCCCCATAATTAAGTTTGGAAAGAATAAGGGATTTATATGTGGAGAAGAGAGGGAAAATCAGCACCCCAGGTCATTCCCGAGAGCATGCGCAGTAAGTTAATGTCAGTCGATGTTCTGGCTTTAAGCGTTTGTATGTGATTTTTCCAAGTGAGACTGTAGTCAAAAGTCAAGCCCAGTATGTTTAGGTGGTCAGATGAAGGGAGAATATTGTTAGCGATGTGGAGGGTATTTATTCTTGGGCAATTTCTGCGTTTGCAGAAGTGGATAGTTGTTGATTTTTGTGGGGAAAAAGTGAAGCCATTGTCATTTGCCCAAGCGTTTATAGAGTTTAGTGTGCGTTGCATGGTATCAGTACACACCGAAGAGAGAGGAAAGGATGTGTAAAGGATAATGTCATCGGCGAAGATTTTATATTTGATAGGAGGAAAGATGCGTTCAGTTAGAGGTTTAAGTGCCAGGTTAAAGAGGATGGGGCTGAGTATAGAACCCTGAGGGACGCCAAGGGATAGTGTGTATGTCTTTGAGAGGATACCATTTGCTTTAACTCTAAAGGATCTAGGTTGTAGGAAGTTATAAATGAATTTTGGGAGAGCGCCTCTAAGCAAGGAGTGGAGTTGTGTCAGTATAGTAGTTCTGTCTGTCATGTCAAAGGCAGATGTTAAGTCAAGAGACGTGAGTAGAAGATGGTTTTTGTGGAAAAATGTACGTCTTATGTCAGTCTCAAGTGATGCGAGGTGATCCATCGAAGACCTGTATCTACGAAAACCGTACTGAAAAGGAGATAAAAGATTTTTGGTCTCTATTATCCAAGATAAGCGATGCAGCATCATACGTTCAAGAATCTAACACAAGTGATTTGTAAGGGAGATAGGTCGATAACTGTTAGGGATGGATCTGGGTTTGCCAGATTTATAGATGGGGATGGTGTTAGAGTGTAACCAGCTGGAAGGGTGTTTGGAATTGATCCATATATGGTTATAAATTGTTAGAAGGCAGTCAAGCATGTTTTTGGAAAGTTGATTTATCATTTGGATTTTGTCTGGCCCAGGGGCTGTGCGTTTGGTTTTACGTAGAGCGTCATGTAGTTCAGGAAGGGAAAAAGGAGAGTTATAGTGAATTGCCGGGTCAGTATCAAAGCTGCTAATATCTGGAGGTGGGAGAGACATGGGATTGGGACTCTGTGCTTTTTGAGAGTAATGAGAGGCATGTCTATTTGATATTTCCTTTTGGTCAGTGATATGTATATTGTTTATGCAGAGGATGGGGATTTTGTTGGAGGATGAGCCCTTCATTCGTCTAACCGCAGTCCATAATGAGTTTGAAGATATTGGTGATTTGATGTTAGAGACAAACTTGTTCCAGCTTGTCTGGTGATTTTCCGAGCAAACGGACCTCATTCTCTTGAAGGCAATGAAGTTTTCCGTGGTGGGATGACGCTTAAAAGTGTTGAGTGCTTTCTTCCTGTTTTGTATGGCTTTTGAGCCTGAGGGAGTCCACCAAGGTACAGGAGGTTTATTGAATATCGGATTCAAGAAAGGAATAGCTTTGTTGGCGGCCGTTAGGATTGGGTTTGTGAAATCATGAAGATATTCATTGACGTCGTTGATGGGAAAGGGAGGAGGAGAGGCTAGAGTAGCGAAATATTCGCAATTTGCTCTTGTTAGAATTCATTTGGTCTGTCTATCGGGAGGTGTACGGGCTGAATGAGGGAAGCGGATGATGATAGGGAAATGATCGCTACTGTAGGGTTCGGGGGCGATATCCCATTCAAGAATTGCAGATAGTGAGGGACTGCTGATGGATAAATCAATGGAAGAGAAGGATCCTGAAGAGGAGCTAAGGAAAGTGGGGGTCGGGTGGTTAAGAATCATAAGATTTTGTGAAGAAATAAGATCAGCAACGATCTCGCCCCTAGGAGAGGCCGAACGCGAACCCCACATTGCGTTATGAGCATTGAAGTCTCCGAGCAACAGTAGAGGTGTAGGGAGTCGGAGAGTGTGCTAAGGGTTGTTTGATGGGAGGGAGGGAGGTAAATGTTGCATATGGTGATAGGAATGTGTAGGGTAATTCTGGCAGCGACCGCCTCGAGAGGGATATTTAAAGGGATATGTGAGAAATTAAGGCTACTGTTGAGGTATAGTGCCACTCCGCCAGTTGCTCTTGATTGTTCCGTTCTATTCTTGTAGATTATGTTGAAGTTTTTAAGGTGTGTGTGGGAATTTGGTTTAAAATTGGTTTCCTGAATTGCCAATATGGATGGTTTATACAGGTTAATCACCAAGGAGAGATCCTCTTTTCTTGGGGAAAGGCCGTTCACATTCCATTGTATGATTGGGGAGAAATGTTAAGGTGAGGAGAAATTACTTCTTTTTGGTGTTCTGTTTTGGTGAGGCGATAGGATCAAATTCCATGAGATTATCGGAATAATTTAAATCCAATATATACTCGCTTGAAGAGTTGGGCGTGGTTTTAGTAGAGCGATTTTGCTTTTTTTTGGGGGGAATTTTAGAAAGAGCGGTGGGTTGTTGGTTTAAAACAGGTTTAGATGTTTGAGATTTAGTGGGAGGATGGGTCTTGGGATCTTATTTGGAAGATTTTTTTGGATCTGGAGAAGGGGAAAATTTGGGAAGGAGAGGAGGAGGGGACGATTGAGGGTTTGTTAGAGGAGATTTGGTTGATGAGGGGGGAAAAGGGGGGGTATTTTTAGGAGTTAGATCACATTGTGTGGATGTGTTCACCATCTTGGGTTTCAAGCCCTTGGCGATATCACTAAATGTGGTGGGGAGAGCAGGGTGTAATGTGAAATATTTACGTTTGGCATCAAAGTAATTTAACTTTTCTGTGGTCTTAAGTTTTTGGATTTCAAACTCAGTCTTAAATTTGGAGCAGTCCATGTACCTGGACGAATGAGACTCTCCGCAATTTACACACTTAGGCGTTTTGGAACATGGGTCATCGGTATGTGTTTTGTGGCCACAAGATGGACAGATGGGACTCTGGGAACACTTGGCAGCCGTACGTCCAAATCTCTGGCAAGAGAAGCATCGCATGGGGGGGGGGGGAATGTAGGGCCTGACACGAATAGAATACCAGCCTGCGTGGATTCTTGCTGGTAATTGGTTCAGTTTAAAAGATGAAGTGAATGTTTAGGACGGTTTTGAACTTTCTTTCCTCTGTGGAATCCTATAGATTTCTCTGACTCCTTGCTCTTTGAGGTTCTTAAGTATCTCCTCGTTGGTACAATGTTCAAGATCACGACATGTTATAACACCCTTAACTGTGTTGAGAGTTTTATGTGCTGAAGATGTGACTTCGAAATCATGTAGTTTAGTCAGCTTCCCTGCGATTTCAGACTGTTTTTCATTGCTCACCTCTATGAGTAGTGACCCATCAGCCATTTTTCTGGTGTCGGCAAGAATACCAAGACTTGCTTGTAAAGCTTTATGCAATAAGAATGGAAATGTCTCCATAAAGGAGCCATGCATCCTTGTTACCTTGAAAAAACGATCATATGCTTGTTGTTGCGGAGAATTAGGGGTAGAATCAGTTCGCGGTCGCTTAGAACCGGTGATTGGGGGAAAATTAAAATTGTTTAAATGTAGAGACATATGTGGTCCCACGATTAACCTGAGAAATAAAAGGTCCACCCCAGCAGAGCTCGGATATTAGGGCAAGGCTATATACAACAGAGGACGCCCTGTTTCCGAGGGAACCGTTAAAGTCCCAAATTTGCGAAGGGCTATTCATCTCCTCGTCACGGTTTCTTAACAGCTTGAGATTTCGCTTTGACACTTACGCACAGGACAAACAGAAAGGACAAAACAATACGACACAACATGACTCAGGTACCTCGGGGGCGTCAGTCCCCGTACTAGATCAGATAAACTGATCTAGCCCCTGAGGGGACTCCTCTTCAAAAAGCTATATTTTAATTTTTTTTTTTGTACACTCTAAAAACAAGTAATGCCTGTTAACATTTACTGAACTCTCAAAACCCCTGGCGACTGAGCTAATTAAAAATAATAGATATATTAAAATTATCTACTTTTATCTTAATCACTCTGTATATTCTAAAAAGTTATTTTTATATTCATGCGAGACTGTTTCATACTATTTTTTTTTTAAGAAACCCAAACAAAACATGGAAGTTATGGACTCAAAGAAGATATATTCTTACAATTTTGGTATTCCTAGCATATTTTAATATTTATTCATTAAGGTCAAATCTTAGTGTAGCAATTTTAGCCATGACACAGGATAGATATGTATTACTGGAAAATGGAACACAAATTAGTATAGTAAGTAAACAGTTGCCCTTCTTTTTTAATCTTAATTTATTTTTAAATTCTGCGTAAAATTTTATAATTTTTTATTAATAATGTTATATACATAACCTAGTAGTTTTTCTAATATTTTTTTTAAAAAAATACTAGTTTTCAGTTGTGTAAAAAAATGCCAGTATAGCCATTGTTCTGAAGCTGGAATACTTATAATTGGTACGAGCTGTCTATATAGATGAAAAAAAAGATGTTTATAAAGAAATTTGAGTTAAATGCTGCAGAGTGTTCAAAATAAATTTATACATTTCGACTATTCTAAATTGAAAAATTTCAAATTTTTTAAATGGCACACCCCTGTATATTTTTTTTTTTTCTGATAGATTTTACAAAACCCTCCAACTTTTATTAAGTATGTCATATACCTATGTCTAATAGTTTTCGATTTATTTTGAATTTTTTAATTTTTACCCTTGTTTTTAATACACTTACGCTATTGTGAAAATAGAAACAAATAGTTATTAATAATTCTAATATAGTTTAACTTATCTAATGATTAATTCCATTACTGCGAAAGGTAGCTTCATCAGAAAACATTATTTTGGATAAAAAATTTGGATTGGCCTCTATTGCTCCATTCATGGTGGTAAAAAAGTTTACTCGTCGTTCAAAATCATGGTCATAAAGTTCTTGCTGTAGTTCCATTTGAAAGGAATAATACTTGTACTTTCTCGTGGTGCGATTAGCCGTAAATTGGGATTTGTCAGATAAGTCAGCTAGTTGACGGCTGCTGAGCTGGAGATTATCTTCAACATGAAGTGAAATCTCCATTTCTTTTTCCTCATTTGTAGCATTCTGGTTTACTACTGTCCGTTTCGTATACTCAACGCTACCACTGCCATCAAACCGTTCCATTAAGAACCGAACAGATTTTCTAAATGGTATACGTCTAATAGGGTACTTCGCTCCGTAAAGCCTTACTGCCAAAAGATAATTTTTTCCCGTCTCGCCCAGTATATAAACCATATCAATTAATTCATTTTTAGGAAAATTCATAACTATTACCTTTATATGTCACTTACTACAACAAATTAAAATATTTTTACTTGCTTAATAGACATGTCAAAATTTGACATGGCCTACATTTTTGTTTTGTCTTGGCAACTATGATGTTATAGCGTAAGTGTATTAAAAACAAGGGTAAAAATTGAAAAACTCAAAATAAATCGAAAACTATTAGAAATAGGTACATGACATACTTAATAAAAGTTAGAAGGTTCTGTAAAATCTATCAGAAAAAATAATAATATACAGGGTGTGCCATTTAAAAAATTTGAGATTTTTTCAATTTAAAATAGTCGAAAAGTATAATTAATTTTGAACACCCTGTAGCATCTAACTCAAATGTCTTGCCACTTCAGAAACAATGGTGCTACTGGTAATTTTTTACAAAACTGAAAACTAAAATTAAAAGACAAATGAAATATTAGAAAAACTACTAGGTTTAGGTATATAACATTATTAATAAAAAAAAATTATAAAATTTTATGCAGAATTTAAAAATAAATTAGAAAATAGGATGTTTCATTTAAAAAAAACATATGTTATATCGGCCACACTTTTTTGAAGTACCCTGTATACTCAAAAATAATTTTAAACTGTGCACCTTAACATTCTCTAAAAATATTGTATTTAACATTTTTTCGTTATTCCCGAAACAAATGAGATAATGAACTTTACTCTATTATCGTTGACTCACCTTGTACTCGATGGAAAACACAGTCCTGAGCAAATCATTCCAAATGGATGATGTCCTCTATATAAAAGACTTCTTGAAAACTGTTATACGAGGAGGAACAAGCTGAACCTCCTACGGATGTGATGTATTAGCGCGACGTGTATTAATAGCATGCACTGCGTTGGGAGGAATTAAGCGGGCCACATCCATCGAACACTTTCCATGTTCGAGCTTTTAAAGTGAACAAAGAAATACGTATACGGTTATCTGCAAAGCTGTAGATTGGATTTTTGGTTATTTTCAGCAGACCGTTAATGAAAATGAGAATGGTAGTAGGAGACAGTATGGAGCCTTGAAGCACACCAGCGTTGATAGTGAAAGTATTATCACAGTAAACAGAAAACACAGTAACGACGCTCAAGAAAATTTTTACGTCCTGTTTTTTATCAAGCATGCGTCCTCTATCATTGGCGGGTTGTATTTACATCTGGATTTCAAAGAAAATCTTTTATAACGTGCTACGAAATTCATTATTAATAATTTTCCAATAAGTGAATGATTCGCTTTACCTTATAATTGAAAATAATTATAAAAAAGATGTCACGAGGAACTTTTTGTTGTGCGGTTAGTTATTGTAAAAATATATGTGGCATCTCCAAAGGAGTTAGTTTTTTCAGATTACCCAAAGATTCTGAAACGTAATTTATTCATAATTCTTTATTTCTATTATAATAAAATCTTTATCGCTCTCGTTAATAACTGATCAAATTTTTTATCTTTTTATTTATATATACTTCTTTTTTGCATCTTGCCAAGCTGGCCAACTTTTACTTTACTACTATCTTTTACTTTTATTATCTTCGTTTCCTTCACTGTTACTTACATACATTCCTGGACAAAATTAACGCAACAATCTGAAAATTAATTTATCTTTTTTTTATGTCAGTTTTAAAGTTTATCGAGTATTTGAATAGTAGGCTATGGATATTTTGTTTTGTTGTTCATGGCCGAAATAAAAACAATTCGTTTAGATTTACAGTTTTAAAGAATTTTTTAGAAGATAAACAATTTTCTATAATAATGCGATATAGATTTTCTTTAAAAGTAAGCTTATAAATTGTTCCCTTTTTCAAAGTAATACGTTTTTGTGGTAGACTGTTTTATTTTTGACCCCGAAGAATTAGAAAAATGAATCGAACAAGGAATTTAATTAAAGACGAGGTAGTGCGAGCCTCAGTTTTATTGGACAAGGGATATTGTCAGAGTTATGTTGCCAATTTGTTAGGCAAACATCGTTCCACAATAAGTCGTATGCTAAGACGCTTGAATGAAGTAGGAACTTATTCTAGAAAGCTAGGGCAAGGTCGAAAACGATGCACTAGCGACCTAGGTGAACGTTTTATAAAACAATATGCTTTAAGAAACAGGACTGTCACTAGTTCTATAATAAGAAATGAACTCGAAGCTGTTCGCAATGTCACAATTTCTTCTAAAACAGTTAGAAGACGGTTAAATGATGAATGAAGCTGGATTAAACAGTAGGAGATCAGCCACTGCGCCCTTGCTTACTAGAGAGAACAGAGTTTCCAGGTTACGTTTTGCTCGAAATCACGAAAACTGGTCTGTGGATGATTGAAAACAAGTTTTCTTCACAGATGAAACTAGAGTTAGTTTAAATCATCCAGATGGTCGTGAGCGAGTATGGCAAAGACCAGGAGAGAGGTTTGCTCCTTTCGGCGGTGGCTCTGTTATGTTCTGGAGTGGCATCTGCTTTGATGCTCGCACAGAGTTAGTTCCTGTCCGTATGAGATCCATGAATGCTCACTACTATCTTGAGAATATTGTAATAGAACATGTGATGCCTTTCGCTCATTTTGTGGGGCCCAATTTCCTGTTTATGCAAGACAACGCTCGACCTCACGTGGCTAGAGAGGTACTCGATTATCTTAATCAAGTTGATATACTTGGCCACCAAAAAGCCCGGATCTGAATTCGATAGAACATGTATGGGATCACCTTAAGAAAAATGTGAAACGTCATATACCTGCACCTAGAAACCTGAGGGAACTTGAAAATGCAGTTATCACAGAATGGAAGCAAATTCCTCAAGATTTTATCCAAAATTTAATTAGAAGCATGCCTAGGCGCATAAACGCTCTCATCCGAAGTAGAGGAGGCAACACACGCTACTAGTGTCACAGTTACACCATTAATTTTGCTACTAGTGTCCCAGTTTATTTTTTTCATTATTACATAATTTCAACGATTTTGTTATTAGGTCTTAAGAATAATTTTAATTCGAATCTTATAGAGAAATTTGGTAGCTAATTCACTTTTAAAGTATCCGAATAAGTTTTTTCTAACTTTTAGTGTAACCAAGGCTTATAAAAAATGATTAAAATTAATTCTTTATAGAGATTTGTATGATTTAATATATTGTTGCGTTAATTTTGTCCAGGAGTGTATATATTTGATCTAGATATTGCTGCTATAATGCAACCCAGTAAAATAATAAAAAAAAGGTGAAATCCTTCATCCACATTAACCCTCGATTGTACGCCTGAGGTTTCAATTTGATGATATTTTGTTTGTTGTACCATTTCACATATGTTACGACCCTTTAAAAGTCTTGTATCTATGTGATTATTCGACTGTTTTTTAAACTATTTTCATTCTTACATTGATCCCCGCTATTACAGATATGTGATCAGAAAAAATGTCCGCACTTGGTATGTTTTAGTTGATTTCATAGCATTTTTATATCTCTTATCTGCAGGATACTTCTATGTGTAAAGCCTCCTGGCACGTAGTCTAAAAAGCGTATTTACAACCACTAAGTCTTTTTCCCTGACAAAATTTTTATCAAAGGATCGCCTCTCCCAAGACCCTCGGTACCTATCTTAACTTTGGTATTTCCAACCTTTGCGTTGAAGCCACCGATAATTATTGTGAGATCTCTTCGTTGTCTTTGTCTGCAGCGTATACCTGAATGATGTTCATTTTGCCGATATTTGTCCTCGGCTGTAACATCACAACTCGGTCCAAATATGGTGTGAAACTGAAGAACCCCATTTTTTTATTTTGGTTGTTCTTGCCTGAGTAATATACAGTATAGTGTCCATTTTCTGTGTATCAACATTTCTTAAATTAATTATTCTTTTAATTTTAGGGTCCAGAATTTGCATGGGATAACAAAATACAAGGCTATTTATTAAGCTCATTCTTTTATGGTTACATGGCTACACAATTGCTAGGAGGTGTTCTCGCATCGAAATTTGGAGGCAAACTAATTTTTGGAGGGGGTATAGCCACTACGGCTTTGATAACTGTGATAAGTCCTTGGTTAGCTGAAGCCAATGTTTACATTTTCTTAGCTGCTCGAATATTTACAGGTCTTTTTGAGGTATAATGCTTATACAATACTTAAATGGTAGTAAGTGCAATATTTACCAGGTGGAAATTAAGAAAAAGCATCAAAAAAATTCTCCTCCAAATGATCCATCTAGAACAAGTGTTTTTCTGAGATGGCTCAGACTTTCTTTCAATATGTACTGAATATGTTTCATAGTCCTATCGGTGGAAGTCGAAATTATTGTGAAAAAGATGCAAAGCTGTATTCAGAAAATTAAAGAATTTTTAATAAAATTCATATAGTAGCTAAAATATTAGAGTCGTGAAAATGACATTCCTAATTATGAACTTTTCATTTATAGGGTGTAACATACTCTAGTCTTTATTGCATCTGGAATAAATGGATACCACCCCTGGAAAGAGGTAGAGTTACAACTCAAGCTAATTCTGGAAGTTATGCAGGTGCAGTGTTCTCTATGATGTTCTACGCATATCTTCAAAGTGTAGCTGGTTGGAGAAGTATCTTTTGGTTTTCTGGTAAGAGTGTCAGTTCAAATAACCTAAAATGGCATTATGCTATTGTTAATACTAGAATAATTTAGCACTGGTGCTTACAACTTCACTGAATACAAATTTCTGTTTCATAAAGTTTTTCATAAAACAGTGACTGCACCGTCGAAACATTTGAAACATTGGCCCCTCCTGGTTGCCATTATTTTCCAGCTCTCTAGTTGCCAATTCCTAGTCTTCCTTGATATATTAATTCTGTGGGACTTTTTTTTGCATGGCCTTAACCGTCTTATACGACGAGATTCATTTTCTGGTCAGCACCTGCATTATTATAAATGAATTTAATTAAGATTAACAGTTAAATTCATTTATAATAACGCAACAGTAAGTGTAAGAATCCATGAATCCACAAGTAAATACCGAATGGAACGTGGAATCAGACAAGGTGATAAGATCTCTCCTAAACTTTTTACGATGGTGTTAGAATATGCTTTTAAGGAACTTAATTGGGATGGAAAAGGAATAAACTTCGATGGCGAATACCTAAATCACCTGCGTTTTGCTGATGATATTGTCATAACAGCCGACAATCTAAGTAATACCCAACAAATGCTTACTGTAATGCAAATAACATCAGCAAATTGGTCTTGTGCTTAAAAAAGAAAGTTTATGAACAATGCGTTCTGCTGGTAATCACATATGGCGTCGAGATTCTCACATTAACAAAACAGTCTGCAACCAAACTGAAAATATTTCAACGGAAAGAGTTATGCTGGGTATTACAAGGAAGGGTAGAATAACAAACATAACTATCAGACAACGAACAAAATAATAGATATTATCCAAAAAATAACGCAATCTAAATGGAGTTGGGCAGGCCATATAGCCCGAAGGGATGATAACCGATAGAGAGGACTGTAGACCACCAACAAGACGGAGCGATGACATCAAAAGAGTGGCAGAAAACTGAGTTAACTCCGCTAAGGACAGAGATCAGTGGAAGTTCTTAGAGGAGGCCTATATCCAGCAGTGGATAAGGACTGCGGATGGATGATGATATATTATAGTTCGCCATTTTACATTATAAAATTTATATTGCTAATACAAAAAAAATTTCTTATATTTTTTTTCTTGAAAAATACTTTCTAGGTTATGTAACGCCATGTAAATTCTAGACGACCAAAATAGTGACCCGGTGGCATAGCAGAAGCCTCCCAGAGTCAACGAAAGCACGGACACAATGTAATATATAGTATGCAGAATTTGCCAGAAGACGTGCTAATAAAATTGACGCGTTCAAAGTTCCTACGCCTACTATCGATTTTTATTCCTGTTCGAGGAAATAGGCGATATAACATAATTCTTTAGTTTATGCTTTAACCATCACATCCTTAGCACCAGAAAAAAAGCTATACTTGTCCAACATTATACCACTGGATTCGTATTAAAAATTCATGTTCATTAAAAGGAATTGATTGACAAAGAATGTCGCTTGTGAGGAATCTCCCTTTTTTCACGTGCAAACAAAAATTATTTATTTTCAAATTATTGAAGATAAATAGCTTCAAAATAAATACACTGTATAATAAATATTAACATTAATAATTACTTATTTGACCAAAACGCGTATGACAAATAAGTAGTTTCTAACAAATACTGGTACTGACAATATTGACTCTGAAAAAAAAAACTGGTCATTGATATTGTACATGCAATCATTAGATTTTATATATTTCAGGTGGTCTGGGCATACTATGGTATGTAATATGGCTCTGGGTTGTAGCAGAATCACCAGATGCGGACTCAAAAATAACTAAAACCGAATTGCAATACATTCAAGAATGTTTGGAAAATTGCAAGCCACAAAAAAAACACCAGTCCCTTGGAAACGCTTAGTGTTTTCAAAAGCAACGTGGGCTTTAAACGTAGGGATATTTTGTGAAACATGGGGATTTTATACACTACTAACGTTACTACCTAAATATTTCAACGGTAATTTAGAATTATGTACAACTGTGGTTAAAATGATCATATATATAGTTAACAGTTCCAATGTATGTTTATAATTGTCCTAACACGGTTTGCTATTTAGACTGTAAATCGTACGGTAACGATTAGATTAACCACGTATATACAATATATTGTGTAAAAAGTGGTATAATTTCTATTTGAGTATGATAGTTAAGGCACACAAGAGTGAACCTAGCTCACTTTAGCGATAACTATAAAAATATAATTAGAGACATCTGTTAGTGCTATAACCTTATATTTAAACGAAAGTTCTTACTATTTATATATATATATATATATATATATATATATATATATATATATATATATATATATATATATATATATATCATATTTTACGCGTTCTTGGAATTAGATCATTAAAACTATTCTTAGATCTGTTATATATTTATTAACGTTTCAACCTTCGGAAGAGGTCTTCTTCAAAATTTGTGTTAAAATCACATTTTTACTTTCTACAAACAAACCACTTAACTTGAGGAACTTTATATGACTGGTAGGTAGATACGGTTTAGGTTATTTACATCTGTTTTTTCGTTTATTGCAGTGGGCGTCAACCGAATATGAACGGCTTCAAGTATTTCTCTTTTTTTTTGTATTTATTTCGGTGTTGATAATTTTGATGTTTTTGAAATCAAAAAAAAAAGAAATACTGGAATCCGTTCATATTCGGTTGACGCCCACTGCAATAAACGAAAAAACAGATGTAAATAACCTAAACCGTATCTACCTACCAGTCATATAAAGTCCCTCAAGTTAAGTGGTTTGTTTGTAGAAAGTTAAAATTTGATTTTAATAGTGTTTTAAACTTAACACCCCACAAAATGAACTACTTTCTAAGGTAAGGCCCTCATTAATGTATACAGTTAATTGTATTAAATTAAAAACAACGAAAAGACACAAATATTTTAACCCCGAAATACACAACAAACTTATTAATACTTATCTATATTTAATTCTTCTAATGTAATCTTTTAGAGCAAATTTTGAAGAAGACCTCTTCTGAAGGTCGAAACGTTAATAAATATATAACAGATCCAAGAATAGTTTTAATGATCTAATTCCAAGAACACGTAAAATATAAAATATATATATATATATATATATATATATATACCAAGATCAAAGAACCTTACTTACAATCAACAAAAAAAAAAAATATATATATATATATATATATATATATATATATATATATATATATATATATTTATATATATATATATATATATATATATATATATATATATATATATATATATATATATATAATATATACATATATATAGGAGAGACCGGGATGGTTGACTAAATTTCAATTTAAAACATAAATATTTTTTTGTGTTTGTACCTATACCAGAAAAAACGCATTATTAGAAAATATATTAGGCTTTTGTAAAATATAACACAAACGTCGAAAATAACTATGGAATAGGTGACACACTCGGTTTTATAGAACGTTAACAACTAGTCGACCCACCCCATACCCGGGATTGGTTGACTTTGTACTGGGGGTAAGTTGACCTCCGTGATAGTTAGTGATAAAACTTGAAACAGTTGTGGTACAAAAACAAATAAGTATTAATTTTACCCTATATTTGAAAATACCAAAATCTCTGTATACAAATTATACTTACTTAAACAATTACTCATATTAATTTGACCTTAAGAGTCTTCTCGATTTTGAGTTATACTAATCAGTCAACACTTTAATTTACTTATATTTGGCTTATATCAGTTGAACATAACAATCAGTGTTTAAACATTTAACAAAACACAATACTTTCTGAATTCTTCATATTAATTTGAACTTAACAGTCAGCCATTCTTCTTAACTTTGATTTAGACTAAACAATCGACACTTAAACTTACTTATATTTGGCTTAATATCAATTGAACGTACCAATCAGTTGTTAAACATTTAATAAAACATACCTATTACCTTCTTCATCTTAATTTTGCTAAACAAATATCAAATCTAATTGTCCTTGACAATTATTATAATAAGACATTAAAGAGTCTCTTCAATCGGAAGTGCAATTTTTGCATTCATAAAACATCAAATTGCTTTTTTGCGCATTCAACATGGGCCCGCAACTTATACATGATGCACTGAACCCATTCTTCACCAGGAATACTAAGGTTATAGGATTTAGTGCATTCTAGACAAATTGAGCTCTCATCATCACTTTCGTCTGTCTCACTCTTCTCTGTCTCATCAATGGTTTTCTTTCCCTTACCTTTTCCCTTCCCCTTCCCTTTGTTTGTCCCTTTAGTGGTCTTTGGCTTCTTAGTTTCCATTTTCTTTTTCTTACATGCGTCCTTGCGCGATTGTTTTTAGTTTTAAAGTCAATTAGATTGTCTTTCTCGGGAATATCTGTATATATGGTGCTTTTACGTTTCCAGGTATTTCTTCTGTTTTCTAAACTTGGTCCAGTTTTAGGAAATGGCCTTACCTCTTCCGGTATAGTAAAAAAAATTAAGTGGACTTCTGTAAGAACACGACGGAACAGCAATATGATCTATAGCTTGGACATCTAACGGTCTCGTGTGAGCAGTAGATGATGGTACAGCACTTTCATTAACAGTTATAGGAAGAGTATCAGTCACATAAGACCCGCTAAACTCAACTTCCGGAAATATATTGTCATTAAGCGGGGATATTCCCGTAACTCTCAAACCAGATTGTATATTGTCAATCGTAGCTGCCAATGGTAGTGATGTTTTAAACAATTCAGGTATATCATATATTGTTATTGTCTTGCCTGGATGACTAGCTAACCAGTTGTCGCCTGCTTTATTGAAATATTTTTGAACGGTCCTTAAACGGTTCAGTCTAAAGGTTGAAGCTTGTGGCTACAGTTTAGGAGAACGACACAATGGTGACTTCATTGGCTTTGAAACAACCAAGTACTTGGATGGACAAATGAGAATCGTGGTTATCCAGAAGTAAAAGAACAGGCTTGTCTTTACTGGTCCTTATGTATTTCACGAAATGTTTAGCATATTGTAAAAAGTTTTCTTCTTTCATCCGTTCAGATAGATTAGCATCGCCATCTGAACCTACCGGTCCAACTCTACCAAAGTGTTCTTTGTAATGCACTCGTGGAAAAACAAAAAACAGGGGAACCATGTTTCCAGCTCCCGCTAGAATCACCAATGTGTCACGTTCAGCATGAACAGTTGTGAATCCCGTCTCGTCTACGTTCCAAATGTCACCAGGGCTTGGATTTAATCGTTGGTAAATGTGGCCCTGGACGGCTTGTATCTTGAGGTGATAGGATTGATTATGAAGGATGGAGGAAACCTCCTAACCAATCTTCTCCAGGTATAATTTATAGTACAGTAGAATCTCATAAATTAGAACCACTTTGTGCACCGGGCAGTTCGAATTTCTGGACATTTTTTTTTACAGGAAATGATAAAATTATAATAAAACTAGTTATGTAAGCTTTATTTTAACACAAAACAGTTTTTATTTATTAACATTTAATTAATTGAACATATTAAATTCATAGAAAAACTTTTAAAAAGTTTTTTAATTATTAGGTATTTAATTGGTTTTTAACATAAAATCAGTAATACTTGTTTGTTTTTTTTTGATTTATTTAAACTGGATACAACGATATCATTACGGACGTCTAAAAGGTTAGACGTGTTTACTGGAAAATATATCACTGGTTTTGCACCATTTTATAACATTATTGATGCCTTCAAGGACTTTTAAATGAGGAATAGGTGGCGTTATGTCGACGTCGCTGCTATCTGAAGCCTCCTCATCGCTATTCTCTGCATCAGATCCGTCAGTAAACACATCTTTATTCCATTCCTCGATTTCATTTACATTTACGGAATTGTTTGGCATAATTTCATTCAAAAGATCAAGATTTATTTGAAGAACTTCATTGCAATCCTGATTTCGTTGAGCCAATTGTGCTAGTGGCAAATCATCATCGGTGTCGTAATCGCCTGAGTCCCAATTTAATAATTTGGATCAAGAATTTTTTAACACTGTCTGTTGTACCTCATCCCATGCTTGTTTCAACAATATTATTGCATCTCGGATTGAATGCCGTTTCAAAAGCTTATCAATATCACTACCATCACCAATTAATTGCGATAGCAACTTACTTCTGTAAATAAGTTTTGTCATTTTAATAGGATTTTGATCCATTGGCTGCACAGCTGCTGTTACATTTGGCGGCAAGAAATATGCAATTATATTACCAACCTCACTTTGAAGTTTATCAATTGGTGCATGAGCGAAACAGTTATCTACAAGCAGAAGAGCTTTTAGGGCCAAATTATTGTCTTCAGAAAATCGGATGACCTGTAGAACAAAAAAAAAAAAAATAAAAAATATGGAACTTAAAATATGCATTGGTTAAACATACTTCTTTGATAAATATCTTGTGAAACCAATCATGAAAAATCCGGGAAGTCATCCACGCATTTATCGAAAAGTCATAATGAAGTGGTTATCAAATCTTCTGAAGCTTCTTGGCTTTTTAGCTTTTCCAATAACCAACGGTTTTAATTTGTGTGAGCCATCAGAATTTGCGCCTAGTAAAATTGAAACGCGTTCTTTTTGAATTTTAAATCCTTGGGCACTTTTTTCACAAGCAGCGACAAATGTTTTATCTGGAAGGCAACGGAAAAATAATCCACTTTCATCAGCATTATAGATTTGTGTTTCCAATAACCCCATTTCCGCGACTGTTGCACGAAATCTGTGTAGAAATGGAGTGACCTCACCAACATCACTCGAAAGTATTTCACCACCAATTTTTAAAAACCGCATTCCATGACGGGTTTTAAATTTGGAAAACCATCCATTACTTGCAGTAAATGCGTTTTCATCTTTATCGGGGTACACTTCACTAAAAATTGACTTAGCTTTTGCTTTTAATACGGGTCCTGTCACTGTGTTCTTCTTTTCACGTTGATTTAAAAACCACTTATAAAGGCGCTTTTCCATTTCCTCATATTCTGCCTTATGTAAAGATTTTTTTTTGCTTCCTGATAGGTGCTGGTAACTGCATCCATTATTTCTTGTTTTTTTTTTTGATTTTATGTAGCTGATGGAAGATTTTGTCACATTAAAATCTTGAGCTAAACGATTTCCACTCACGCCTTCATTAAGTCTTTTTAATATTTTAACCTTAGTATCCAAAGATAAGGTTTTTTTTACGTTTATTTGGCATTTTTTTTTTTTTTTAACTTTCACACGTATGAACACTTCACTTTGACCTTCAGTCATCAACTGACCCAAATTTGTACAAGCATATCAAATTTCACAGGCATATGACCGAATTGTACACACCACGAATAACTCGGTGATTCCCCGTTTTATTTTTACTTTAATGAACGAAAAAAAATAATTTGTAGTGAAAATACAAGAAAAGTAAAAAAACTTCCAGAAATTAGAACCCCCTGTTCTAATTTTAGAGCGTTTAATTTGGTTTTTCGCCTATTTAGTTCAAAATCATAGAAAAAAAATATTTTCTAGTAGAAATAAAAAAAAAAGAAACCACACTTCCAGAAATTAGAACCACAGGTTCTAATTTCAGAACGTACAATACATTTAAATGGCCGGTTCTAATTTCTGGACGGTTCGAATTTGTGACGGTTCGAATTTGTGAGATTCTACTGTACAAGTAGAAAATGCCATTGCAAAACTCAAAAATCAAAAGGCTTCAGGTCCAGTTACCATAACAGCCGAAGTCGTTAAAGCTATGGGGGAGCATGGGATCAATTTATTACACGACACATGGTGGGGAATACCGGCGAATAGCCTGGGGACTGGAGAGAGCTAATATTTCAAACCGATATACAAAAAGAGCTCCCCCACAAAATGTACCAACTATAGAACTATCTCTTTGAACTCTCACGATAGCAAGGTTTTTCTAACCAAACTAAATAAGCATCTCTACCCGGTCATATTGCCACAAATATCAGAAGAACAAACAGGATTGATACCAGGAAAGAGAACACGGGAAGAAATTTTAAATGTACGTCAACTAATAGAGAAAGGAAGAGAAAATATCATCAAAATTTATCTCTGCTTCATCGAGTATCAGAAAGCATTTGACAAGGTGAGATGACCGAAACTATGAACCATTCTGAAAGAAATGGGAACTCCGTCACATTTATTAAAGGTAATACAAATGCTTTGCGAATTTGATATAGCCAAAGTGCCTGTTAATAACATGTACACAGAAAGATTCACCACGAAAACTGATTTCCGGCAAGGATGTATTCTTTCGCCACTACTATTCAACATTTATATGGAGTACATAATGCGCGAAATTCTCAATAACTAGAATGGTGGTATCGCCGTTGGAGGAAAACCCATACAGAACCTGTGCTACGCAGATGACGCCTTGATTATATCCGCAAATGAAAGTGAATTAGAGGTCACTATGCAAAGACTGACAAGGATCAGTAAAAGCTCCGGATTAGAAGCAAGCAATAACCAAACAAACAAATAATGATCATGAACGAATAATAATCAACCTCAACATCTAGTAGTGTATGAAATCGTAGAGTCCTATCAATGCCACGAGTTTGACATGGCTTTATTATTTCTTTTCGCAAACTGATATGCAAACTTTCGGGTCTCGTATGGCGTTACTCCATAATAAATATCAGCAGTCTTTTTAAAATATTTTTCTGACGCCACTTCTTCCTGGTCTGTAAAAATTTGACTATTCT
>CM032447.1:51922783-51965861 GCA_019049505.1 Pachyrhynchus sulphureomaculatus
GAGGAAAAAGAAATGGAGATTTCACTTCATGTTGAAGATAATCTCCAGCTCAGCAGCTGTCAATTAGCTGACTTATCTGACAAATCCCAATTTACGGCTAATCGCACCACGAGAAAGTACAAGTATTATTCCTTTCAAATGGAACTACAGCAAGAACTTTATGACCATGATTTTGCACGACGAGTAAACTTTTTTACCACCATGAATGGAGCAATAGAGGCCGATCCAAATTTTTTATCCAAAATAATGTTTTCTGATGAAGCTACCTTTCGCAGTAATGGAGCAGTTAACAGCCATAACATGCATTATTATTCAACAGTTAATCCATTTTGGGTCCGGGAAGTTCAAAACCAAAACCACTGGTCGCTTAATGTATGGTGTGGAATATTAAATTTTCGAATTATTGGTCCATATTTCTTCCGCGAACCGCTTAACGGGCCTAGATATCTAAATTTTTTGCAAAACTAATTACCCCAGCCTCTTGAAGAACTTTGAAAGGGAAGAACTGTGGATTCAACAAGACGGAGCTCCAGCTCATTAGCACCGGGAAGTTCGGGAATTTTTAAACGATCGTTACCCACAAAAATGGATCGGTGGGGATGGATTCATTCAGTGGCTCTCTCGATCATGTGACTTAACACCTATAGACCTCTTTTTGTAGGGCCAGATTAAAGATCGTGTTTATATGAATCCTCCTACAACACCAGTGGATATGGAAAATAGGATACGGGATAGGATAATTAATCATTAGATAAGTTAAACTCTATTAAATTTATTAATAACTATTTGTTTCTAATTTCACAATAGCGTAAGTGTATTAAAAACAAGGGTAAAAATTAAAAAATTCAAAATAAATCGAAAACTATTAGACATAGGTATATGACATACTTAATAAAAGTTGGAGGGTTTTGTAAAATCTATCAGAAAAATAATAATAATATACGGGGTGTGCCATTTAAAAAATTTGAGACTTTTCAATTTAGAATAGTCGAAATGTATAAATTTATTTTGAACACCCTGCAGCATCTATCTCAAATTTCTTTATAAACATCTTTTTTTTCATCTATATAGACAGCTCGTACCAATTATGAGTATTCCAGCTTCAGAACAATGGCTCTACTGGCATTTTTTTACACAACTGAAAACTAGTATTTTAAAAAAAAAATATTAGAAAAAACTACTAGGTTTATGTATATAACATTATTAATAAAAAATTATAAAATTTTACGCAGAATTTAAAAATAAATTAAGAATAAAAAAGAAGGGCAACTGTACTTACTATACTAATTTGTGTTCCATTTTCCAGTAATACATATCTATCCTGTGTCATGGCTAAAATTGCTACACTAAGATTTGACCTTAATGAATAAATATTAAAATATGCTAGGAATACCAAAATTGTAAGAATATATCTTCTTTGAGTCCATAACTTCCATGTTTTGTTTGGGTTTCTTAAAAAAAAAATAGTATGAAACAGTCTCGCATGAATATAAAAATAACTTTTTAGAATATACAGAGTGATTAAGATAAAAGTAGATAATTTTAATATATCTATTATTTTTAATTAGCTCAGTCGCCAGGGGTTTTGAGAGTTCAATAAATGTTAACAGGCATTACTTGTTTTCAGAATGTACAAAAAAAAAAATTAAAATATAGCTTTTTGAAGAGTCCCTGAGTCCCCTCAGGGGCTAGATCAGTTTATCTGGTCTAGTACGGGGACTGACGCCCCCGAGATACCTGAGTCATGTTGTGTCGTATTGTTTTGTCCTTTCTGTTTGTCCTGTGCGTAAGTGTCAAAGCGAAATCTCAAGCTGTTAAGAAACCGTGACGAGGAGATGAATGGCTCTTCGCAAATTTGGGTCTTTAACGGTTCCCTCGGAAACAGGGCGTCCTCCGTTGTATATAGCCTTGCCCTAGTATCCAAGCTCTGCTGGGGTGGACCTTTTATTTCTCAGGTTACTCGTGGGACCACATATGTCTCTACATTTAAACAATTTTAATTTTCCCCCAATCACCGGTTCTAAGCGACCGCGAACTGATTCTACCCCTAATTCTCCGCAACAACAAGCATATGATCGTTTTTTCAAGGTAACAAGGATGCATGGCTCCTTTACGGAGACATCTCCATTCTTATTGCATAAAGCTTTACAAGCAAGTCTTGGTATTCTTGCTGACACCAGAAAAATAGCTGATGGGTCACTACTCATAGAGGTGAGCAATGAAAAACAGTCTGAAATCGCAGGGAAGCTGACTAAACTACATGATTTCGAAGTCACATCTTCAGCACATAAAACTTTCAACACAGTTAAGGGTGTTATAACATGTCGTGATCTTGCACATTGTACCAACGAGGAGATACTTGAGAACCTCAAAGAGCAAGGAGTCACAGAAATCTATAGGATTCCACAGAGGAAAGAAAGTTCAAAACCGTCCTACACATTCACTCCATCTTTTAAACTGAACCAATTACCAGCAAGAATCCACGCAGGCTGGTATTCTATTCGTGTCAGGCCCTACATTCCCCCCCATGCGATGCTTCTCTTGCCAGAGATTTGGACATACGGCTGCCAAGTGTTCCCAGAGTCCCATCTGTCCCTCTTGTGGCCACAAAACACATACCGATGACCCATGTTCCAAAACGCCTAAGTGTGTAAATTGCGGAGAGTCTCATTCGCCCAGGTACATGGGCTGCTTCAAATTTAAGACTGAGTTTGAAATCCAAAAACTTAAGACCACAGAAAAGTTAAATTACTTTGATGCCAAAACGCAAATATTTCACATTACACCCTGCTCTCCCCACCACATTTGGTGATATCGCCAAGGGCTTGAAACCCAAGATGGTGAACACATCCAGACAATGTGATCTAACTCCTAAAAATACCACCCCCCCTCCCCCCTCATCAACCAAATCTCCTCTAACAAACCCTCAATCGTCCCCTCCCCCTCTTCTTCCCAAATTCTCCCCTTCCCCAGATCAAAAAAAATCTTCCAAATAAGATCCCAAGACCCATCCTCCCACTAAATCTCAAACATCTAAACCTGTTTTAAACCAACAACCCACCGCTCTTTCTAAAATTAACCCCAAAAAAAGCAAAATCGCTCTACTAAAACCACGCCCAACTCTTCAAGCGAGTCCATACTGGATTTAAATTATTCCGATAATCTCATGGAATTTGATCCTATCGCCCCGCCAAAACAGAACACCAGAAAGAAGTAATTTCTCCTCACCTTAACATTCTCCCCAATCATACAATGGAATGTGAACGGCCTTTCCCCAAGACAAGAGGATCTCTCCTTGGTGATTAACCTGTATAAACCATCCATATTGGCAATTTTGGAAACCAATTTTAAACCAAATGCCCACACATACCTTAAAAACTTCAACATAATCTACAAGAATAGAACGGAACAATCAAGAGCATCTGGCGGAGTGGCACTATACCTCAACAGTAGCCTTAATTTCTCACAGATCCCTTTAAATACCCCTCTCGAGGCGGTCGCTGCCAGAATTACCCTACACATTCCTATCACCATATGCAACATTTACCTCCCTCCCTTCCATCAAGCAACCCTTAGCACACTCTCCGACCTTATCTCTCAACTTCCTACACCTCTACTGTTGCTCGGAGACTTCAATACTCATAACACAATGTGGGGTTCGCGTTCCTCTCCTAGGGGCGAGATCGTAGCTGATCTTATTTCTTCACAAAATCTTATGATTCTTAACCACCCAACCCCCACTTTCCTTAGCTCCTCCTCAGGATCCTTCTTTTCCATTGATTTATCCATCAGCAGTCCCTCACTATCTACAATTCTTGAATGGGATATCGCCCCCGAACCCTACAGTAGCGATCATTTCTCTATCATCATCCGCTTCCCTTATTCAGCCCATACACCTCCCGATAGACAAACTTAATTGATTCTAACAAGAGCAAATTGGGAATATTTCGCTACTCTAGCCTCCCCTCTTCCCTTTCCCATCAACGACGTCAATGAATATCTTCATGATTTCACAAACCTACTCCTAACGGTCGCCAACAAAGCCATTCCTTTCTTGAATCCGATATTCAATAAACCTCCTGTACCTTGGTGGACTCCCTCATGCTCAAAAGCTATACAAAACAGGAAGAAAGCACTCAACACTTTTAAGCGTCATTCCACAACGGAAAACTTCATTGCCTTCAAGAGAATGAGGTCCATTGCTCGGAAAATTACCAGACAAGCTAAAGCTGAGTCCTGGAACAAGTTTGTCTCTAACATCAAATCACCAATATCTTCAAACTCATTATGGACTGCGGTTAGACGAATGAAGGGCTCATCCTCCAACAAAATCCCTATGCTCCGCGTAAACAATATACATATCACTGATCAAAAGGAAATATCAAATGGACTTGCCTCTCATTACTCTCAAAAAGCACAGAGTCCCAATCCCATGTCTCTCCCACCTCCAGATATTAGCAGCTTTGATACTGACCCGGCAATTCACTATAACTCTCTCTTTTCCCTTCCTGAACTACATGACGCTCTACGTAAAACCAAACGCACAGCCCCTGGGCCAGACAACATCCACGTCGAAATGATAAATCAACTTTCCAAAAACATGCTTGACTGCCTTCTAACAATTTATAACCATATATGGATCAATTCCAAATACCCTTCCACCTGGTTACACTCTAACACCATCCCCATCTACAAATCTGGCAAACCCAGATCCATCCCTAACAGTTATCGACCTATCAACTACAAATCACTTGTGTAAGATTCTTGAACGTATGGTGCTACATCGCTTATCTTGGATAATAGAGACCAAAAATCTTTTATCTCCTTTTCAGTACGATTTTCGTAGATACAGGTCTTCGATGGATCACCTCGCATCACTTGAGACTGACATAAGACGTACATTTTTCCACAAAAACCATCTTCTACTCACGTCTCTTGACTTAACATCTGCCTTTGACATGACAGACAGAACTACTATACTGACACAACTCCACTCCATTGGGCTTAGAGGCGCTCTCTCAAAATTCATTTATAACTTTCTACAACCTAGATCCTTTAGAGTTAAAGCAAATGGTATCCTCTCAAAGACCTACACACTATCCCCTGGCGTCCCTCAGGGTTCTGTACTCAGCCCCACCCTCTTTAACCTGGCACTTAAACCTCTAACTGAACGCATCTTTCCTCCTATCAAATATAAAATCTTCGCCGATGACATTATCCTTTACACATCCCCTCCTCTCTCTTCGGTGTGTACTGATACCATGCAACGCACACTAAACTCTATAAACGCTTGGGCAAATGACAATGGCTTCACTTTTTCCCCACAAAAATCAACAACTATCGACTTCTGCAAACGCAGAAATTGCCCAAGAATAAATACCCTCCACATCGCTAACAATATTCTCCCTTCATCTGACCACCTAAACATACTGGGTTTGACTTTTGACTACAGTCTCACTTGGAAAAAATCACATACAAACGCTTAAAACCAGAACAACGACTAACATTAACTTACTGCGCATGCTCTCGGGAATGACCTGGGGTGCTGATTTTCCCTCTCTTCTCCACATATAAGTTCCTTATTCTTTCCAAACTTAATTATGGGGACTTTATATATGATTCGGCTAGCTCCCACCTTAAAAAATCCCTTAATCTCATCCAAAATCGTTCCCTACGTTTTGCCACGGGAGTATTCCGCACTTCCACTATCCCAAGCATTCAGTGTGTATCAGCTATACCTCCATTACAGCTCTCTCTTAGAATACGATTATTTCGCTCCCATACCAGAACCTCTCTCAATCTACCCAATGTTCACAAACGCAACCAAATTTTTCCACCGGAATCTATCCCTAAAAGAATCTTCAACTTGGTCTCTCTCCATAACATTTCCCCTCCAAAATACAATTATCCTCTTCAAACATCTTTTCCACCATGGCTCTCACCACGTCCCTCCATAGACCTTCACCTACATTCTTACAATACTACCCCAATGCATTTCTTAATAAACTGTTCCTAGAAAGAATCTCCAGAAACTATCCAAACCACTGTCTCTTTTACACAGACGGCTCTAAAACGGATAAATAAGGGGTCGGTGCAGCCTTTATTTCACAAAACATCATTAAAATGTATAAACTTCCTATCCATGCTACCATCTTCTCTGCTGAACTCCTCGCGATTAAAGAGGCTATCAGATATTCCCTCTCAAATACTTCCAACAAACCTACCTTAATTATTTCTGACTCCCTGAGCGCTCTCACTGCCATTAAATCAAGAAATCTAGATTATAACTACATCAGACACATTACTGATCTAATGTACACAGCAAAACTTAAACATCGGTCCAGCTCTTTTCTTTGGTTGCCCAGCCACATCGGCAACAGTGGCAATGACAAAGCGGTTACTTATGCAAAACTCGCTATTGAAAGAGGCTCCTTGAATACAGGGGAAAATTACTTCTCAGATTTCAACATATTCCTTAAGACCTTCCATTAATCTCTCTTCCAATTACAGTGGGATCTGGAAGACCCCAATAATAAACTGTGGTCCATAAAATCAAGTACTTTCCCGCCTTTGAACTCCCCCACCATGGGAAAGAAAGGACAATGTAATATTGAGAAGGCTGGCGGTGGGACACACGTTTTCTTCTCACGGTCATCATCATATAACATTCCCTCAAATCTGAAATTAGCCTTAGAATCTTTTGAAACACATAAAGACAACATAAAAAAATTTTTGAAGGAAATTGACTTCCAAGTCTAATACACAATAAATTTAATATGGGGCGCTAAATGACCTTAGCTGTCGATGCGCTCAGGCCCAAATAATATCATCATCATCATCATGAAGAGGAGTCTTTCAGCTTTCCGATGATGCTAATAGTTTTTTATTTTTATTGTTTTTTAATTTGCAAAACTTAAAAAGAAATTTTTGTTTGCATGATTTTAACGGACATACAGTAAATTACAATTATTTAATAAAATATAGTATTGAGAAAAAAATCCTTGCGCATATATCATTATTATATCTTAAGTTTCAATATAAGATTAATTAAAAATACCCACATTGTCTGTGCTATTTAAAAATTGAGTTTTAAAAATATGAAAATTTGCTTGTTTTAGTGCGCCGGCGGCAATTTTATGTTCAAAGCAGTACGAAATGGTCAAAAAAAGTCGGACAATTTGTTTTTAGTTACAGTTAAAAGTATACTTGATATTAAAAAATCATGAAGAACTTGCTTTCAAAAAAGTGCTCAGGATATATCTATTTTTTGATTATTATTAGTCATAAGACTTAAACTTAAAAAAAAATTAAAAGTGGGAAATGGAAAACAAAAGGGGTCAAGTTTGAAGTATTTATATTTTATTTAAACATCCAGATACAAAGAAAACAGCTACTGAAAATACAAAAATTCTAAATTACTCCAAGGAATTTTGTTAAAATGGCGATCGGGGAGGAAATGCGCGCACCAGTCGGATCTGTTTTCTGCCATCTATGCGACGCTCACGTAGTTGTTTACTGTATGTTAAAGAAAAATAATTAACTTTAAGTGTAAATTATGTGTTGGTTGCTGTTTTGTATATATATATATATATATATATATATATATATATATATATATATATATCGGGTTAAAACGTTCTACGATGTCTTCCGATTCCTAGTCTCCACTCGTCTCTGTCTTGCCACAGGTCCTCCCCCAGTTGTCTTTCTCTCACTTCGCGGTCTATCCCTTCTCTCCAGCTTTTCCTCGGTCTTCCTCTTTTATGCCTTCCAGTGGGTGTCCAATTAAGAATTTGCTTCGGTAATCTGTTGTTGTTCATTCTTTGGACGTGTCCATACCATTTCAGCTGATCAACTTTGATGTCGTTTACTATTGAGTGTGTAATGCCCATAATCTCTCTAATCCTGTCATTCCTTATTTTTTCCATCCTTGATTTTCCGGCAGAGCGTCTCCAAAAGTCCATTTCAGTTGCTTCCAGCATTTTTTCTGTTCTCTGTCCAAGTGGCCAGACTTCACTGCTATAAGTTATAATGCTTTTCACAATACTGTTGTAGATATTTTGTTTATTCTTCTTGGCTATATATTTTGATCCCATACTACGCTATAAAGTGACCTAATAGCTCTTCGTCCTTGTGTATTTCTTTCTTGTATCCTTTGCTCTGCTGTACCATTGTGTGTGTGAGACATACCTAGATATTTGTATTTATCGCAGTGCTTTATGGTTTGTTGTTGGTCCTCCTGTACCAGATCTTGTTGCATTCCGCCAACACACATGTACTCCGTCTTTGTTAGATTTACTTCAAGACCCCAATGTTTATATTCTTCAATTAACTTTCTGGTCATGTATTGTAGGTCTTCATGATCTTGAGCCAGTACTATTTGATAATCTGCGAAGCACAAAGTACATAAGGTCGTTTGATCATTTAGTGGTATACCCATATTTTTACATTTTCGCTTCCATGTTTTTAAAGTTTGTTCTAGGTAGATTTTGAACAGTGTTGGTGAGAGGCAGCAGCCCTGTTTAAGTCCTTTGTTAACTTGGAAGCCTTTTGATAGTTTATTTCTAACTTTGATTTTTGTAGTGTTTTTTTCGTACGTTTATTTAACAGCTTTAATTAAGTTAATATTGATGTTTGTGTTTTCCAGCGCTTCCCATAGCTTGTTTTGTGGTACACTATCATATGCCTTCTTCAGATCAACAAACAACATATGTATTTCTTGGTCAAATGCAGTCTTTTTTTCTATAATCTGGGTAATGCTGAAAAGATGATCGACTGTTCTTCCGCTTCAAGGTCGCTGTATTCGCTTTCAATCTTCCTTGTGAGCATTTTCCCATATATCCTTGAGAGTGTGTTAGATACAGCAATTCCTCGGTAGTTATCACAGTTATCTTTACTACCCTTTTTGTGAATGGTGGACATATACGATGCTTTCCATTCTTCTGGAGTTTTCATTCCGTTAATACATTTTTGGAAGATTTGAGTAAGATTTTCAAATATATTTTCTGTGCCGTACTTTATGAGTTCAGGAGGTATGTTTCCCGGGCCTGCAGACTTTCCGTTTTTTAACGACTGACAAATGCGTTTTATTTCGGCTAGTTTTATTCTGATTGGGGATGCTGTCAGTTGGATACTAGGGCCCTGTGGTTGTTGACCTAAAAACTGTGTTCTATTTTCTGTCAATAGTTGACTAAAATATTTGTCCCATTCTTCCAGGTGAGATGATCTCTCTCTTGGTATTCTGTCTTAGTGACATTAGTAGTCTTCAACTTTCAGTGCTTTTCCTTCCTCCATGGTATGCATTTATTCTTGAACAGTTCTTCTCCCAAGCTACATTTTTCTTTTGTGTTATCTTTTTACGGACCTTAGCTTGAGCTTCTTTGTATCTTATTTTATCTGCGTTGGTCTTCGAACTTAAGTATTGCTTGTGGGCTTTTCTTTTCAAATCGATTTCTATTTCGATGTCCTGGTCCCACCAATAAGGTACTAGTTTTCCTTTAGGCTTCCATTCCCCCAGTGCTTCGTACGATGCTTGGTGGATACAGTCTTTCACATATTGGTAACATTCCTCTGGAGTGTTGAAAGTTACTTGGCCTAGTTTTTCGTCTAATCTTCGCTGGTATAGTTCTTTTACACTCTGATGGCCCAGACCAGACAGGTTGTATCCGTTCATCTCCTCTGGTTTCTCGTCCTTCCTTTGCTCTGTTTTTGTGCCTGATCTCCATGGGAATATAATTTTTGACTGTACCATATAATGATCGCTGCCGCACGTTGGTCTCCTGTATGATCCAACATCCTGGACTATTAGGTTTGTCTTCTGACGTATTATAATGTAATCTATGATTGACCTTAAGTTTTTGGTGTTCTGTGTCCATGTATATTTGTGTATTAATGGATGCTCAAAAAACCCATTGAGGATCTTCAGTTGGTTGTGTTCAGATAGGGCGATGAGCCTATTACCGTTGTCGTTGATTGTGTCCTCTCCAAATTGTCCCACAGTTTCATCGTTTTTCTTTTTTCCAATTCTAGCATTCAGATCTCCAGTTATTTTAATTTCTCTCGAACTTCCTATTTTTGTTATTTCTTGTGAGAGTTTTTCGAAGAATTTGTCTTTCTTGTTTATTAGTGCGTCGTTGTTTTCCGCATACACACCCAGTATTGTTATTGTATGGTTTTTTATATTTAGATTCATTTTTATTATACGCTCATTTATAGCTTTCCAGGATGTTATACACTTTCTCAATTCTTTTTTAATAAGTATTGATACGCCTTGCTGGGCTCTTCTATCTTTAGTTACTCCCGCTATAGAAATGATCGTACTTTCCTAAGTTTTCCGACCCTTGTCCCTTTCTTTTAGTTTCTGTTAGAACAACTATGTCCGCGTTTGTTTGGCTTAGTTCTTATATCACTTCATTCAATTTTGGGGATAAACCCTGGACATTCCATGTACCTATAATCATGGTCCTTTTTCTTAGCTTAAGTCGTCTTCGGTTTTCCTGTTCCTTCTTCCGAGGCTCCATACCAGGATTTTTAACCTTTGTAAATTTTTCCGAGTGTCAGAGGGTTGGTCTGACGTCTCAACCCCCAATCCAGGAGGGCCGGGTTATTTGTAGTCGAGGTTTTCTTCCTCTAGCCTTTGATGAGCCAACACAGAAATACAAGGCAGTATCTTCGTCTGTATCCTAGATAGGAGCCCTTACAGGGTGCTATCATCCGGGCCAGATGAACCCTGGTTTTTTAACGAGGTTGTTACTCCTCCCCCTCCTCCTTTCTTATCTCTTGCATGACAAGACCCCAGGCTTGAGACTGGCATAGCGGAGTGTATTTATACAATTATTTTTAAATATATTCATTTTTTTATATACATAAATATATTTTCATTTATTTTTTTTTATATATACACTGACCGTCATTTTGGATCACCAATTTTGAATTTTTTAAATCTGTCCTCAGATTTTTAATTAGCACCCCAAAAAACCCCTTAGTAGACACTTTAAAAAGAAAATTGGAAAATTAAATGAATTACATACTCTCTGTCTGCCATATTGGAACTGCTATTTTGAATTTTTTAAATCTGTCATCTGATTCTTAATCAGCACCTCGAGAAACCCCATAATAGTAAATTTCAAAATATTTAGTGGTATACAGAAAAGTTAATTTAATTATAAATGAGGTTGGAAACATGATTCCCACTACAACTGAAGGGGTTAAACCAGCCATTTTATTTTAAGTATTTTTTCTAAATTACGGTAAAACTAAAAAAAAAATCTGTATGCTATTTTTTTGAAGGATTTCCCGCTCTTTCTCGCGGTACTATTAGTTTTTCGATATCTTTTTTATTTTTCGAGATATTTGCGAAAGACCGAATTTTTAGTGTTCCGTACGGAACACTTATAAGGTCACTTCGGTGTCTGTCCGTCTCTCCGTCTGTCTGTCCGTCTGTCTGTCCGTCTGTCTGTCTGTCCGTCTGTCACACCCGATTTTCTCCGAAACTATTTGTCATAGAAAGTTGAAATTTGGTAAAAATATAGGAATTGATGGCCTCATCAAAGCCATGTAGTTTTGAAAGTTAAATTTTGACTTAAGGGGTTAGTTTTGGGGGGTGAAATCGGAAGTGAAAAAAAAAATTTTTTACTGGGTAATCGAGCGTGGTGTCAAATAAAAGCTTATGAAAATACGAGTATATATATATATATATATATATATATATATATATATATATATATATTTATATATATATATATATATATATATATATATATATATATATATATATGTATATATATATATATATATATATATATATATATATATATATATATATATATATATATATATATATAATGTAATACTTGCGCGCACTTTTTTTTGTATTATTTTTAAAAAATCGCGAAAAAATCGCTGTCCACCCGCCTTATCTCGAAAAGTACTTATCAAAAAATTTTGAAAAAATTCTGGAATATTCTCCACGGGGTGTAGATTGAACGAAAATTATCACGAGTGCATTACCTTTAATAACACAGGTCTGCAACAAAAATGCTGTCTGGATGTTTTCAACTGATTTCTATGTATTTAGGTGTTCTGAAAACTAAAAAAATACTCAAAAAATTCCAGAACGTCAGGTTATTTTGGAAAATCCAAAATTTTATTATAAAAAAGGTTTTTTTGGGCTAACTTGAAGTCATAAATAAATAGGTACCATTTTATTTTGATTACTGTTTTTAAATGTATACAGGCCATAACTATCATTACTTTCTAAAGAAAGAACGCCCTGTGTGAGCTAAATTAACAAACATAAACGTTGTAACCAGAACGTGCGCGCTCCGATAGTGTAGAAAGTGGCGCGGTACAGCAGTCCATTTCATACCCTAATCTGCAATCAGCTATTCGTCCCATCCCTCATGGGACCGAAATACCAGTGCCCAAGGCCCCTGCTACCTTGGAAGAGATTCCAAGTTCTGACGAAGATGGTGCTGTACCTGAACCCGATGACAAGTCAAGTTTTCAATTTGAAGATGACAGCAGTCCGAAAATGTTTTCCGAGGGCGAGCTAAATGATTTGGTAAGAGACTTGAATCTTCCCAAAAACGCTGCTGAGTTGCTTGGATCAAGGCTCAAAAGCAGGAACTTACTTTTGCCGGGAGTGTCTTCCTCCTGGTTTAGATATCGTGAGAAGCAGTTCACTTTCTACTTTGCCCAAGAGGACGAGTTGGTTTATTGTGCCAACATTGAAGGTTTGATGGATACATTTAAGATCTCATACGACCCAGCACAGTGGCATATTTTCACAGATTCTTCAAAAAGAAGCCTTAAAGCAGTTCTGCTTCACAATGGCGGTTTCTATGCTTCCATTCCTGTCGGTCATTCCGTACACCTCAAGGAAACCTACAAGAACTTGGAATTGGTTCTTTGCAAATTAAAATATAAAGACCACGGTTGGCAAGTGTGCGGTGATTTAAAAATCTTGGGCATGTTGCTCGGACAACAATCTGGGTTTATCAAATTCCCTTGCTTTTTGTGTCTATGGGATAGTAGAGACCGAGCAAATCACTGGGCCAAAAAGTGTTGGCCTCCGAGGGAGCTTAAAGTTGACGAAAAGAACGTCCTGGATGAAACTTTGGTGCCTCCTCATAAAGTTCTTCTACCACCGCTTCACATAAGGCTGGGATTGATGAAGCAATTTGTAAAGTCACTTCCAAGAGATGGAAATTGCTTTAAATACTTAATATCAAAGTTTCCAGGCCTCTCGGAGGCAAAGTTGAAGGAAGGTGTTTTCGTTGGACCAGATATTACACGGCTTATGGCTGATCCACAATTCATCACAACCATGACGGATCCTCAAAGAGAAGGGTGGATTGCCTTTAAAGAGGTCATAGAGAAATTTTTAGGCAAAACAAAGACCCTAACTACAAACAAATCGTCAAAAGAATGTTAAAAGCATTTCAAGCTTTAGGTTGCCTAATGAGTTTAAAAGTACATTTTCTTCATTCCCACCTCGACTACTTTCCAGAAAATTTAGGAGATCTGAGTGAAGAGCAAGGTGAACGATTTTACCAAGATATTAAGGAGATACCAGGGAAGATGGAGCGTCTCAATGATGGCAGACTGCTGTTGGACGCGTCAGAGAGACCTTCCAGATGCTTCTTACCAGCGAAAATGTACCAAAAGGAGTCTCACTGGGAAAAAGAAATGTGTTTAGTGCTTATTAATGAATGTATTTTAGATAAAAAAATAAGTTTTGTTACGCAATTATAAATTAAAAAAAAAATTTTTAGTCTTTTATCTTTTATTTTAAGATGATAACTTGTTTAACATAGATACCTACATTGTCAGAAAACGTGACGTTCTATGACAAAATTTTCAGATTCAGTACATCCAAAAAACATAAGAATTACGCAAAAAAACTAAAACAGCTCTCAATTTATCTGGTATAGAAAAAAAACAAAAATTTCAAGGTCATCAGATTTTAGTAAAGATTGGAAACAAACTTTGTTGAAAACTCATTTGGGGTGTGTTTTGTGAAGTCACTGATCATTTTATACCTCTGTAACAAAATTTTTTATTTGAAAAGCAATCAACGTACGGAACACTAATTGCGCACCTTCAACTTGCACTTGACCGGTTTTTCATTTTATTTTGCATGCCTGTTAACATTTAATGGGAACTTTTTATCAAAATCTGCCTCTGACAACTGGGCTAAATTAGTTTTGTTCATACTTACGTCTTCACTTTTTCTGAAGGGTCCGCCATTTCACTTTATTACAGTTTTAAATTGAGTTCCTGACAATATTAACGTCTATAATACTTACAAATATTACATCATATAATACCACAGTGTAATTAGACGTATTATAATAGCTGTACTTAGATAACAATTATAAATGATAGACTAGTACTGATAGAGAGTGTATATATAAACAGCATAAAAAGGAGGAAGGAGTTTTTATTACATTATTTGCACCATAAAATTTTGTATGAAGATAAAATATGTCTGGGGCAGATTGTAGGCCAGATTTTGTACCAGTTATTTACAGGGCTGTTATAAAAATGGACAATGACTTCTATACAGCAAATTGGACGAACTCTACCATAAAAAATAACTTTAAGAATTTAAGTTGTTAATCATATAACTTGAATAAAGTAGATGGGGATCTTATTTGAACGGGTCGACAGAAAACTATTACTTATATTCATTAGTCAATACAGACACTAGAGTTTATATAAATTACAATAACTTTCTATTAATTTTGGATCCTTAAAAAATTTTCGAAAACACAATTTCGAATCAAATTTTTTTAAAGCCATACTTTTGAATGGCTTTGTTTTCATAAATAAAATTTCTGAAACCATATTTGTCTAAAGTAAACCAAATTTTTAAAAGTTATCTTGAATTAAGTATTATTTTTTAAATCTAACTTTAAAATAAAGTACAGTCTGTCAAGTAAGAACGTGTCCGAGCTAAGTCATTTTTGGTAGATGCGATTCTAGCGATTGAACTCGCTAGACTAGTATCGCAAAGTATAGTAAGTAGGTTATTCATGTATTTAATGTACAGTCTATTAAGTAAGAACGTGCGCGATTCTAGCTATTCAACAAAAAATCGGTAGAGGAAACCTTTGTCTACGACACATTTTAATAAAAGTATCGGTCGATTACGAACTTTCGTCGAAATCACGTAAAATCCAAAATGATGCCCTTGTTTGCGCGTCGGTTCAAGGCAGTCTTTCTTTGTGTCCATCCAAAGGGGCCTAAAATGACACATTCAGCGGCCGCTAAATATATTAAAAAGTCGGTATCATTTATGAAGAAGTGAGTAAATTATTTTTAACGAGACGAAAAATGTCGACAACTTGCCAAAACGTGTCTTTGTTTTCACGGAATTGACGCTGCCCCAAGGAGCGGCAACATTAAGAAACCTGAATTTGAATGTGTCCCATGCGACATCACGTCGCGAAGCGGCTCGCTTGGGCACACGATAAGATACTAGAGTGGCTCCCACAGTCACCTGACGCTAACCCTATTAAAAATGTTTGGTCTCTTGTAAAGAAAAAGCTTAGAGGAAAGACACTGAGGACTTCGACTCAGTTTTTTCGAGAGATTTGAAAAATTTGGAGGTTATTGCCGAGCGAGTATGTAGAAAATCTCGTCGACAGCATGCGTCGAAGATCCCAGGCGATTATTGATGCAGGGGGCAATTAGAGAATTTACTAAGGTAATTGCTCCGCTGCGCACCAAGAAATACACACACATTTTTTCAAGATATGAGCGGTGATGTTCTTACTTGAGAGACCATAGAAGAAGGTTATTTCAGATAAGTAAATATGGGTTAAATTAATTATATCATCAATTAATTTAGTCTTGGCTTAAGGTGATTCTTAGCTAATAATAAACAGAAGTTAGTTCAGGTCATCTTAAATTAAAATTCAATTTAACTCATTTAATAATACCTAAATGAAACTGAACTAACCCCAAAGTTAGCTAATTAGTTAGTTAAATAGTATTATTATCATTCTGATTCTACCACATATATTAATGGCACATAATAACACCTCTTGCCTTCTCTGTCTCTTTTAATTTCTAACATAGGTTTTATTGATGCATGTTAAAACAAAAAATAAAGCTATCATATTAATTTAACATCACCTCCTATATGAACAAATAGTACTTTTACGAACTTAACAGTGTCAATAAAAACAGATTTGTTTTATTAACGAAAATCGTATATTGCCTTAAAATTTTTCACATTCTTATCAGATGATTTGTTATATTACATTATATTAATATCAAGGTTTAATTGATTAAATAATAAAAATATAAACAATTTTTGTAGCAGGAGCACTTGTGAAAATGAAAAAATACTGCTGAAGCTTCACAATTTTCAAAACTAATAGTTTAACTAGTCACAAAATTTACAATTTAATATAATGCAAATTTAATTACAATATCTACAATTCCGATAATACAATTAATAGTTGTAACAAAAAAATGGTTCTTTCTGTTGAATTACGCGAATAGCTGACCATCTTGGTTAAAAAAACCATTTAAAAGATATTGTGACTAGAAAAGAATATCTGTCTTTTAGGAAAGTTTATAATGAAAAAAAATCTAACAAGAACAGCAATCCTACTAAGATAATTTAATTATAAATTCCGCAAGTAAAAATAAAACCCAGGGAATATTGCACAGACAGACAGACGGACAGAGAGACTTTGCATTTTATATATATTATAGATATAGATTATTATTATATAACCTGGCCAAAGAATATATGTATGAATTTAAAAAAAGACACGTAAATCGGATAAGTGGTTCTCGCGTAATAAACGCACTAATGGACATACAGACAGACAGAGAGACATTGCATTTTATATATATTATAGATTATAGATATTCTCTGCTACATAATATTGTTCCATATTTCATGGTTTAGACTGTGTATTGCAAGAGAACGCGCTAGCGGCAAACTTTTTTCCGACTTCATTCACGTATATATTAGAGATATACAGTCACAAGTCAGTCACTTCAATTAATTATTATTATTAAAATAGTTTATTAATTCTAACGAAGCTGTTTAGCTCATAATTTTTAGTGTTCCGTACGGAACACTTATAAGATCACTTCGGTGTCTGTCTGTCTGTCTGTCTGTCTGCCTGTCTGTCTGTTTGTCTGTCTGTCTGTCTGTCTGTCACACCCGATTTTCTCCGAAACTATTTGACATAGAAAGGTGAAACTTGGTAATAATATAGGAATTGATGGCCTTATCAGAGCCATGTAGTTTTGAGAATTAAATTTTGACTTAAGGGGTTAGTTTTGGGGGGTGAAGTTGGAAGTGAAAAAAAAAAATTTTTACTAGGTCATCGAGTGTGGTGTCAAATGAAAGCTTGTGAAAACACGAGTAAAAAATATATATATAATATTAAACTTGCGCGCACTTTTCTTTGTATTATTCTTAAAAATTCGCGAAAAATCGCTGTCCCGGGCCTTATCTCGAAAAGTACTTAACAAAAAAATTTCGAAAAAATTCTGGAATATTCTCCACGGGTTGTAGATTGAACGAAAATTATCACGAGTGCATTACCTTTAATAATTTATATGGTATAAAAAAAAAAACAAAAATTTCAAGGTCATCAGATTTCAGTAAAGATTGGAAACAAACTTTGTTGAAAACTCATTTGGAGTGTGTTTTGTGAAGTCACTAATTATTTTATACCACCGTAACATAAATTTTGACTTAACGGGTTCGTTTTGAGGGGTGAAATCGGAAGTGAAAAAAATTTTTTTTTACTAGGTCATCGAGTGTGGTGTCAAATGAAAGCTTGTGAAAACACGAGTAAATATATATATATATATATATATATATATATATATATATATATATAAAATGTAATACTTGCGCACACTTTTCTTCGTATTACTTTTAAAAAAATCGCTGTCCCCTACCTTATCTCGAAAAGCACTGATCAAAAAATTTTGAAAAAAATTCTGGAATATTCTCCACGGGGTATAGATTGAACGAAAATTATCAGGAGTGCAAACTTTAAGGTATAGGAAATATAGCAAAAAAACAAATTGAAATGTATGACAATGGCCATAAACCGATAAAATACTAATAAAATTGCGTGTATGGTCGGAAACTAGTTCTCTTCTGTCATGGAAAATAAACTTAATAATTCTTTTCAGGTAGTGCTACGCTAACTAAAAAACGATTACCTAATATGTTTTTTTTTTGAGTTTCTAACGGAACATGAAATATACAGTGACTCACAGCTTAAATGATGCAGTCGCTATAAGAAAAGACTAACTGGTCTCGGTGCCTCTTTATTTATTTGGAAAAAACAACTTATTGAAATTAAATTAGTGAAGAGTTTTCTAAAAAAGTATGAATTACTTTTTGTCTCAAATATCCCTTACTTAATTAACAATAAATAATTAATTAAATTATATGCGATTTTAACGTCACAGCTTAAATGATGCAAAATTCAATATACCAAAATTATTAGAGAAAAACAAACTGTAGAATTTGAAATAAGCCTGCTAATATTTGGTCCGGCCTCCCTCATTATCAATAACGGCTTGTAATCTTCTGGATATTGATTCAACTAACTTTCTAGTATACTCGGGGAAATAGTGTTCCATGCTTCAGTAATTTTTACTTTTAATTCAGTTTTATTTGATATTAGGGCACTATTTACTTTATTTTTTAATGTCAGCCACAAATTTTCAATTACATTTAAGTCTAGTGACTGGGCTGGTGTTTTAATAACATTCGGACAGTTATAAAGCAACCAACTGCGGACTCGAAATGATGTGTGCTTTGGATCATTGTCGGGATAGAACCGATAATTGTTTTCAATATCTATTCGTCGCTAGTGCCCAATATTTTTGGGCACTAGCGACAAGATACTGCCTTAGTATATCCAAGTACACATATTGGTCCATATTCCCTTCGACGAAATGCATCATGTTATCTACTCCTGTAGATGATATACAGCCCCATAACATCACACCACCTTCACCGTGCTTTACCGTAGCTTTCATATTTTTCAATTTTAATTCTTCGTTAGGCTTTCTCCACACTGATATATCGGACCCAAATAAGTTTATTTTGGTCTCATCAGCAAATATTACTGAATTCCAGAAGTTCAAGTCTTTATTGATATGCTCTCTGGCAAATTCCAATCTCACGCGTTTATTTCTTTGGCTAATGAAAGGCTTATTTCTAGCAGTTTGACCATGTAAATTATTATTTCACAAGATCCGTCGAACTGTTTCGGGGTTACACCTTTTTCCAAACTGTCTGTCCACCTCGGCGCACAACTTTGGCGCACTTTTTTTGGATTATTTAATACCTCTCTTAAAATCCATCTTTCTTCACGTTCATTGAAGATCTTATTTGGAGCCAACCTTGACTTATTCTCGACTCTATTTTCATTTCGGTAACGTTCAATGATATGCTGAACAGTTGACGGACATTTATTTACCATTTTGGCTATGTGTCTTGGGCTGTATCCATTCCTGTAATGAGTAATAATTAAATTTCTCTCAGAAATTGTAGTTCGACGACCCATTCTTAAACAATTTTGTTTTATTGAATGAAAAAATGTCAAAGTAAACAAAAAACAATTGCACTAAGAAATCAAAGCAACGCCGCCTTAGTAAATTTCAAAATGCGATAAGTTTTGACCCCTGTTGTTATTTTGCATCATTTAAGCTGTGACGTTAAAATTGCATATGATTTGATTAATTATTTATTGTTAATTAAGTAAGGCATATTTAAAACAAAAATAATTCATACTTTTTTAGAAGACTCTTTACTAATTTAATTTCAATAAGTTGTTTTTTTTCCAAATAAATAAAGAGGCACTGAGACCAGTTAGTCTTTTCTTATAGCGACTACATCATTTAAGCTGTGAGTCACTGTATATGAATAAATTTCCAAACAAAAATTCTGTCGAATGATGACATTTGCAAAAAAAGGTTATTGTTCATGAATTTTATGTACAGTCTGTTAATTAAGAACGTGCGCGATTCTAGCGATTCAACAAAAAATCGGTAGAGGAAACCTTTGTCTATGACACATTTTAATAAAAGTATCAGTCGATTCTGAACTTTCGTCGAAATACGTAAAATCTAAAATGAGTCAATTGTTTGCGCGTCAGTTCGAGGCAGTCTTTTTTTGTTCCCATCCAAAGGGACCTAAAATGACACATTCCGCGGTCGCGAAATATATTAAAAAGTCGGTATCCTTTGTGAAGAAGTGGATAAATTGTTTCAACAAGTCGAAAAATATCGCTGACTTGCCAAAACGGTGCTTGGTAGTGACTTCGAAAGTCGACAACAAAAATTAAGAAAATCGGGTTTAAATGTTTTCCATGAGATCATTCGCAAACATCTTCATGCTCATAATGTCAAATTCCGAAGCACGTTGAAAAAACTGTGCTGGGCGAAAATCGAATACGAAGCGGCACACTTGGGCCCATAATAAAATACTAGAGTGACCCTTACAATCGCCGGACGCCAACCCTATGAAAACCGTTTGGTTTCTTGTAAAGAGAAAGCTTAAAAATACTCCAAGGACTTTGACTCAGTTGTCTTGCGAGATTCGAAAAATTTGGAGAATATTGCCGCGCGAGCATGCAGAAAACTCAAAGATGCCAGGCGCGTGGTTAGTACACCAAAGAATACATTGATGGCAAAAAATTTTCTCCAAACACATTTATTTAAAATACGAGCGGTCACATTCTTATTTGACAGACTATATTTGCTACCTTATGAAATTGTGTTTCCTTTCCGACAAAACAGCAAATGCAGTGCCTATTTTTAAGAAAAGTATTCACAAAATAGTAGAAAACTAAAAGCCGATTTCGTTATTTAGATGTTAGTAGTTTTTCATAATAGAATTCTTACTTAAAAAATTATGAGGTATTGTGCAATGAACAACATGGGTGTCTCCAGTCGTTATTCTACAAAGAGGGCATGCGCAAATCTCGTTTGGCTAGTAATAAAAAGGAAATAGTAATACCCTTTTCTTTGAACTTGACCTGATCCTCTGGATCAGAATTTTATCACTGAAAAGCTAGACAGTATAGATATAAGGAAAATTAGATTGTTTCTTTCTAATTTATTTTTTCGAAATGTCGATCGTTCTAAATTATGCGATTACTTCCAAGAGTAGTTTTTGGAGCCGCCCAAGTATATCGGAATTCCAGTTGATAACTTTAGAGAAATATTTTTAGACGCGGTTGATACAATAATCGTGGTTTTTTACCCTGCTTATTCAAAAAATAAATATATGGTATGTACAAAGAAAAATCTTCTTTATTTAAATGATAGTCAACTGCTACCGGTTGCGTGGTGAATTTCAGCACATCTTCAAGTTATTGAATATATATATACTAGTGACCGCTGTCAAACAAAATAAATCTGAAGAATGTACATTACTATTTTGTCAAGATTAAAATTAGAGCTGAAATACGAGGGTTGTATGATAAGTACCTGGCTTTGACAAGAAAAAAACATCTTTATGTGTAAAATTTATTTTATTTTTCAACATAGTCTCCTTTTAGCTCGATATACTTAGTCCAACGTTTTTCTGTCTCTTATAGCCCATTTAAAAAATACGATTTCTCCAACCCTTCCAAATAGGCGTTTGTTTTAGTGAACACCTCATAGTTTGAGCCAAATTTTTTTTCACCGAGCCATTTTTTCATATTTGAAAATAGAAAATAATAAAGCAATTCGTATCTTAACTCATCGAATTTTGCCCTGGCGATGACACAAGTATGCACGCGTGCATTGTCTTGTTGAAAGATAATTTTTTTTTCGCCAAATGCCGACGTCTTTCTTTCACACCATGGTTGAAACGATCCAGTAAGTCGACGTAAGTCTCTCCATTAATCGTTTTACCATTTTCAACGTTATCGACGTGGATTATGCCACGTGCATTCCAAAACACTGCGGTCAGAAATTTATTGGCCGATAAAGTCGCCTTGACATTCTTTGGCGCCGGTTCGTCACGGAAAGTCCACTGTTTGTACTGTTTCTTGGTCTCTGGTGTGCTGTGATGAATCCATGTTTTGTCAACAGTTATGAATCGATGCCAAAAATCATTCTGATTGCGCTTAAACATCGCCAAACATTCTCTTGAAGTTGACACACGTGCCTGTTTATTGTCAATGGTGAGCACTCGCGGCACCCATCTTGCGGAAAGCTGTCTCATATCCAAATGAGTTGTTAAAATGTTCGGCGCCCGTTCAATTAAGATGACCATAGTCTTAACTGACGCTGTTTCACTCTTCCAATCATTTCTGATGTGGTGACTTCATTTGGACGACCAAGACGTTCTTCATCAAACATTCTTGTATGGCCACCTTTGAGTTCAGCTGTCCAATATTTTATGGTCGATAACGAACGACGCCGAGTTACCCTTTTATCTCATCATTCGTTTTCTTTTACAAAAACGATTATTTTATCATTGCTCGATATTCAAATTTTTCCATTGCTACAAAATCACAAAAGTTGTTTTATTTAATTGGCTGCCACTCATACACTAAATCAAGCAGAGACTTTGAAATTTGATAAGATTCGTGTGAAAGATTATATTTGCGAAAAAGTTAATTTTCTTAAATACTAGTAGCGCCATCTCTGTCCAGATCAAAAATGCACGAGGAAGGACATTTTAAAATCGTGTTTGGAAAAGTCGCAGCGTACTCTGAAGGAATTCTGGCGTCGTTTTGTCACTGTACTGAAAAAAGCGAAAACAGTTTTATCGAACTCACAGATTATCATCATGATTAACTGTTTGGAAAAGGGTAAAATACTTTTATTATGCAACGTTATTGGTTAGTAAGTTGAATCAAGATTAGCGCCCCAAAAAGTGCTCAACAGGACAATGAACCTGCTCACACATCGGCCTTTACAATGGCGAAAGTGTATGAGCTGCGCTTTGAAATAGTTCCGGACCCATTCTATTCCCCTAAATGACTTTTTTGTTTCCTAACCTTCAAAATTGGCTTGGGGGAAGACATTTTATTTTAATGAAGAGGCTATCTGTGCTGTAAACGAGTATTATGGACAGTGGGAATAAAGAAATTAGAATCTCTCAAGTATATTTAGCTTAATGATTATGTTGAGAAATAAATTTTGTTTCTTCAAAAAAAAATGTAATCACCTTGGTCTTTGGAAGACTTTTCAATTCACCCTTGTATATTATATTTATAATTATGCTATTTTTATGTACGACCTAATACTTTTGATTTGCTTTACTACTTAGTATAAAATACTGATTTTTCCGAGACTCCAAAAGTAAGGTCAAGTAATAATACTGCAACAAATTATAAATAATTTAAGTATCAAAAGCTCTATTTATATAACTCATTTTATTACTACTATCACTATTTTCTGCCTTTTTGTCATTATTTCTTGCTCAAGGTTGAAGTTCTCCTGAAGCGCAAATGACGTAGAAAAATGCTCCAAATAAATATATTGTAGCAGCAATGAAAAACACAATTCGCCATTCCGCAACCGTCTGAAATAATAATACACATCATTACCTTTCTGGTATCTAAAAACGTTATTGTTGGACAAAAAGTATTTTGATAAAAACGTCCACAGAACCAGTAAAAAAACATAGTTTTTGCCTATTTTGGACTTTTTAAACTTTTTCTTTTCTTGTATTGAGTGTGTGAATTAATTTTGACGGATTTTTCGGTAAAAATAATACTTTATGGTAAAAAAAATGGTTACAAATTGATTATTTAAAGTATTCTTCATCGCTAGCCACTACTTTTCCTATTATTGTGGCAGCGTATGAATATCATTTTGAAAGAACGACTCATCTTTTGAGTCGAATTGACCCATTTTTTTGGTATTCTCATTAGAATAGAAACGCATGCCATGCGTCGTCGATCGGAACACGTGATAATCAGAAGGAGCAATGTCTGGTGAGTACTGTGAGTGATGTAAGATACCCCTTCTAAGCACTTCTAGCGTTTCCTTGACGGGTTTTGCAACATGTGGCCGATCATCCTCATGTTGAAAAATCACTTTGTCGTGTCGTTTGGAATATTACGGTCGTTTTTCCTTCAACGCTTCCCTTAATTGCGTTAATTGTTGTCGGTAACGTTCTCCAGTAAAAGTTTCGTTAGGCTGGAGCAGCTCATAATACACTACAGCCAGCTGATCCCACCAGATACACAGCATAAGCTTGGAGCGATGAATAGTCGATTTTGGCGAGGATGGTAATGGTTCACCGGGATTTAGTCACGATTTTTTGCGCTTTGGATTATCGTAGCGTATCCATTTTTCATCACTAATTAGGATACGATGCAAAAAATCTTTCCGATTGTGACGTTGAAGCAGTTGTTCACAGCTGAAAATTCTCTTTTCAATGTCTTCTGGTTTCAATTCGTACGGTATCTAGTTTCCTTGCTTTTAGATCATTCCCTGTGCATGTAAGCGCTTGGAAATAGTTGTATAGTCAACTGCTAATGATTCTTCAAGTTTTTTTTTTCATTTGGCACTGGTCTTCATCGAGTAATGCCTCCAATTATTCATCTTTAAACTTTTCTGGCCAGCCTGGACGTTGTTTGTCTTCTGCGTCGAAATCATCACTTTTAAAGTGTCGAAACCAGTAGCCACATGTTTTTATCGATAGAATATAATCACCATAGGTTTCCGGCAGCTGTCGATGACTTTCAGCAGCGCATTTCTTCCAATTACATAAGAAAAGTAACACTTCCGGCAAATGTTGTATAGTTGGCACGTAATTCGACATATTTAATGCTTAAAAAATATATTGTTTACACTTCGGCAAAATAATATATACTAAAAATTAAAGTCTAATGATGGTGCTGCATTATGAATATAGCAATAGTATGCCCCGATGCGATATAATACAAGTTACGTCCCTACCTCTATTAGAAATCCATCAAAATTAATACGCACGCACGCACGCACACACGCACGCACGCATGCACCCACACCTACACAATTGTAGATATGTGAAAAAAAAAGTACTACAAGGATTATGCTAGCGTCTGATGTTCAGTGGCATAGCCAAGTTCCAAAAGCAGATGACATATTTACATATTTATATTGTAGGGTTTATATTTTTTTTAGTTTTTCGCTTTTTACATTATGCTACGAGGTTTTCCAGGATATCATAAAAGTTTGGTAATAGTACGGCCAACTTCAATTTCATTGGATTTTTAGAGAAATGTTCCTACTCGATAGTACTCGTTTTTTTTTTATCTAAAGTATTTTTAAGAGTTTACTTATAATAATATTACGTAATAGGGGCTATTTCTGCTCGGTTTCTCTGTGGGATATACCCCCGGAAACATTAGAACCAGCAAGATAGATTTGTCGGCAGGTCGATGGCCATCAGGGATTAGTTTTCCATAAATAGCGTCCAGTAATAAGTGTTTTACTCTTATCATCTCTTCCTATTTAGGATGCTGCCTCCCAAAATCAATTTTCTCTGTAGTTTAGGTTACAAAACTCTCCTATGAGTAAATTTCTGTTTTCTCTTGATTTTTCGCCTCTTGAACTCTCAAAAAAAATTTTTTTTTTTTACAGAAAGCGACGCCAGTATACCGTACCGCATCCCTCTCAAATACCTTTGACCAGCTATAGAGTCGATAAAGACAAATTATTTGAAAACTCATTTATCTTTTTCTAGGTGGTACAACGTTTTTTTTTCTTTTTACGGTTGTACTGCTATTTTTTAAAAAATTTTACCACCAGTTCCCCTTCTGGCTACAATCTTCTCTATAAAGAGATTTTCAAATTTTTTGCTACCTATTTCTTGGTGTTTCCGAATTTCTTTTGTTTTTTTCGGTTTCCCTGCTAGAAATTTTGAAAAGCTGTTTATCAAGACGTCATCCCACGGGCCTAATCTGAAGATCTTTTTAATCAACACTTAAGGATTTTTTTATATATACATATATATATATATATATATATATATATATATATATATATATATATATATATATATATATATTTATATTAGGGTGACCGCAAAAAATCGATGTCGGAATTTTGTCCGTCTGGACCTCACAAAACGATTCCCCTTTCCAGATATTGAGATAGCCGAAATTTGAGCTCGATTAAACGACGTTAACCCGTGCCGCTCGTCGCTCAAAGTTTGAAAAAATCCAAATTTTTGGCCAAAAAGCTGACATATGGAGCCATAACTCCAGAACGGTAAATAATAGAAACACGCTTAATATCTCAAAAGAAAGTTAATGTTGTTCTTCAAAATTTATATTCTATACATAAGTGTTGTTATTTTAAGTCAAACCGAGTTACAACAGCCTTTAGCCCCAAAAACGTGACCTGGTACCAGTAGGAGCCAGTTTGGGAGTATTCTAAGAATTTTATGGGTTTTTACATAATGTGTCTCGGAATTAACATTTTTTTGTTAAAAAGTATTTTGGAACTCAATTTTCAAACATAAAGAGCCTTTTGTTCAAATTTAATCTTTTATTATATGGGGATTACCTGACTAGTTTACCAAAGAAAGACCCGTTTGACAGGTAAAAAGGAGGGTGAATCTAATTTCTATTTTAGGGATGGTGATTTTACTTCAGCGTACAACCGACCTTTTATTTATTCAGTTTAGTTTCTAAAGTGCCTTTGAGCTGGTTAGATCGAACAATTATCTAGTGAAGATATTTTAACGTTTTTTTTTTAATTTTCCAAGTGTGTGTGTTATTGTTTTTATAACTATTATAGTATTATTTTAAAAGACATTTGAAAACATTTTATTGAAATTAAAGTTTGCAATATATTTTGTTTCATTTTCCAAGTTAACTGTTATTTACCTATTGGCCTCTGAAATGGCATCCACACCAGGTGTACAAAGCCGGACCAAGGATAAAATATTTCTTGTGGGCTATCCCATTCACAAGATCACCGGTTGTAAACTACCCTCAAATCGTCAAGTTTTGTGTGCTTTATTTTATAATTTACGTACTGTGAAATTAACTGTTAGAGAATCAGCAAAACTTACAATACGAGAAGTATTCATTTTTTGGGAGAAAAGCTCGAATCCCGACTAAACATGAGCAAGATGCAATTACTAAGCTGGAAAAACTTCACGCCGAATGGAGAACTCTTCAAAAAGACCGGAAGAAAACATCGAAAACGGCCAAGAACAAATTTAAACAGTTTGTTGAAAAGTTGGATGATCTCTTTGATATTGCTCACCAAGATGCCTTAGCTCTGATGAAATCGGAAGAAGATAAGGCGTTTCTCGTGAAACAGAGGCAGAAGGGCCGCCCAGGTTCCATGACTGGAGTGGATCTCAAGTTGTCTCGAGCTGAAGAAATCAAGGTGCAAAAGGAACTTGCAAAAATGAACCGACAAATCCAAGAAGCAACTTTTGATATTGGTGAGTTTTTTTTTTATTATTAGTATTCTAAAAAATAGATAAACAAATAAGTAAATAGTTTCATTATAATTGAAAGAAAATTGTACATGAGAGCATGATTTGGGCATCTTTATAATTGAGTTTATATTTTTTAAATAATACCTTTTGATAATTAGAAGTAGGTAATTTAGTACCTATGTATTATTACTATTCTGCTAAAACGACAAGTTTTTATAGTCTTTTTTTTTCTCTTTCTTTTGTTGCTTCTTAGAGACGGATGATGAAGACAAGTTCGAAGAAGGAGAAGAAGACATTGAAGAGGACAGCATCTACCAGGAACTTGAGAGCTTGGAGGAAATGGACATCCCTGAAGAAGCTGCAGAAGATCCAGGACCATCTGAGAGCAAGAGGATGAAAGTTTCATTTGCAAGGGGCGTTAAAGAGATTTTAAACATGAAATTGTCCATTTTATTAGATCGATGTAAGGTATCCGACAGAAATGCCACGAGAATTTTAATAGCTACTCTAGAAGCACTAAACCTTGACCCTCTTGAGTACAAAGTCTCGAAAACTTTATTACATGATAGAAGGCAAATGTTCAGAGAACAATATAATAAAAAAATTTTTGATAAAGTAAACATTCCTGAAAAAGAGCCCGTGTTTGTCCATTGGGACGGTAAACTTTTACCGGGTGTTTTAAAAAATGAACAATGTGAGCGAATAGCTATAGCTATTTCATATGGCGAAAAGGAACAGCTGCTGGGAGTTCCTGTAACAGCAAACAGCTCTGGAGAGGAGCAAGCCGTAGCGATATATGAATGCCTACATGAATGGGGTCTTCTTAACACCGTCAAGGCGATGTGCTTCGATACTACAGCATCCAACACGTGAAGACTCAAAGGAGCATGCGTCATATTGGAGCAAATGTTAGGAAGAGAATTGTTATACCTAGCTTGCCGTCACCATATCTTGGAAATTCTGTTAAGAGGCGTATTCGACACAAAAATGGGATCAACCACTGGACCTCATCCAGACATTTTCAAGAGATTCCTCACTGCGTGGCCCAAGATAGACAAAGGAAAATACGACACAGGTATCAGTGACAATCTAATACAAAAGCAGCTAACTCCAGAAGTAATTGCAAATGTTACTGCTGAATTCGAGACCAAATTAACTGAGAGCCACCCCAGAGATGACTACAAGGAGCTATTGCAGTTGGATCTCGTATTTGTTGGATCACTAGACGGCAGTGTTGTGGGTTTTAGAACTCCAGGAGCCATTCATCACGCTAGGTGGATGGCAAAGGCTATTTACTACTTAAAAATGTTCATTTTTCGTCGTCAATTTAAGATGTCTAAAGAAGAAGAAAGTTCTGTGCGTGCCATTTCTGTTTTCCTAGTTAAAATTTATTGTAAAGCTTGATTCAATGCTCCAAAAGCTCATCTTGCACCAAAGCAAGATTTAGGTATTTTGCATAGTCTGTTAGACCATAAAGAATGTGACAACGACATTGCAGAAATAGCCCTGACCAAATTTTCGAACCATTTGTGGTATTTGAATGCAAAGTTGGTGGGATTATCGTTTTTTGATCCCACCATTACAGACGATGAAAAGTTGTTAATGGCTAATAAATTGTTCAGTAGCACAGATGAGCCATCACAGCACGCTAGGGTTGTAAATCCAAAAGTTAGGAAAGAAAACTTAAAAGAGGTAGTTGACGGAGGATTGGTAAATTTACTTACCAAAGAAACGTTTACATTCTTTGACCAATTTAATATAAAAACAGATTTCCTAAGACAACATCCAAACACCTGGCCTCAAAATAATGACTTCCAAGAAGGATTGAAAATTGTCAAAACATTAAAAGTAGTTAATGATATGGCTGAGCGTGGTGTTAAATTAATAACCGACTTTAACGACCTTCTGACAAAAGATGAAGACCAAAAGCAATATGTCCTGCAAGTTGTAAGTAAATGCCGAGCATTATATCCTGACGTTTCAAAAACTACTTTAACAAAAGCTCTAGAATAGATTAGATAACTATGTAAAATTATCAACTCATGTAGGTACTACGTCTGTATCTTTTCTGTGTCTCTTTTGTATGTATTATATACCTAATTTTTATATTTTAAAATAAAAAATGTCATTAGACTTATCAGTATTACTTGTTTTTTTATTACATTTCTACTTTAAACTCAAAAATATATCAAAAAAAAGCAAAATTTATCACTTAATAACAAAATATACGAAGTATGCTCCTAGTGGTACCAGGTCACGTTTTTGGGGCTAAAGGCTATTGTAACTCGGTTTGACTTAAAATAACAACAATTATGTATAGAATATAAATTTTGAAGAACAACATTAGCTTTCTTTTGAGATATTAAGCGTGTTTCTATTATTTACCGTTCTGGAGTTATGGCGCCATATGTCAGCTTTTTGGCCAAAAATTTGGATTTTTTCAAACTTTGAGCGACGAGCGGCACGGGTTAACGTCGTTTAATCGAGCTCAAATTTCGGCTATCTCATTATCTGGAAAGGGGAATCGTTTTGTGGGGTCCAGACGAACAAGATTCCGACATTTTTTTCCCCCTTTATGAGATCCGGTCACTCTAATATATATATATATATATATATATATATATATATATATATATATATATATATATATATATATATATATATATATATATATATATATATATATATATATATATATATATATATATATATGTATATATAGGGTGCCCTAAAATTCACGCAAGAAGTAATTTTGATAGAAAACACAGGTTTTTAATTAAAAATTGTAATTTTTTTTATTGTTTCATAAAGAATACAGAATATGGTTAAGTATGGAATAACATATCGGGTAAATGGCCTCCACGGCTTTGCTGGCATGTCGAAATTTTCCATGACCGTTTTGCATAAATGTGGCTGAATTTCGTTGATATAGAGGTTAATTTCCTCCTGCAAGTCGTGGGTGGTCGTGGGCTTGTTGGCATAAACCTTACACTTTAAAAAACCCCAAAGAAAAAAGTCTAACAGCTTTAAATCGCATGATCTGGGCGGCCAATTCTGATCACCAAAACGGGATATTATACGACTAGGAAATGACTCATGCAGTAATTGAATTGTTTCTCGGGCTCTATTCCGCCTCTCGGTCCAACGATTCATACGGGCCACATGCTCTGCCCAGTTCCATCTCAACTTGCAAGCATGCTTGGTTACGTCTGCTACTTTGGATCTTTTTTTAAACTCTTCATTTCTTATGCGAACTCTCAGTTTTAATTCCAATATTCGCCTTTCCATGGCCCTATGTGTAATCTGCAACCTTTCCTTTATGCTGTTATTCATGGTCGATGTTTCTGTACCATATATCAGAACTGGTAGTATTTGCTAATCGAACACTTTAATCTTGTTAGTGTTTGGTAGATTTGAGTTAAATACCTTTTGCAATCGGCCGGTACTATACCAAGCTAGCAAAATCCTTTTTAAATCTGCTGTTAAATTATTTTTACCAATTTCAACCTGCTCTCCTAGATATATACGAGGTCTGTTCAGAAAAAGACCGAACTTTCGTGATAAAATCTTTATTACAATATTTAGAACTTTATAAATATTTGTCTCCTACGAAGTACTCCCCTTTGCTTGCTATGCATCGCTCCCATCATTTCTTCCATTGTTTGTACGCTTCCTGGAACTCGTTTGGTGTGATAGCTCATAGCTGTGCCAGTGTTTTCTCTTGAATTTCTTCTACAATTTGAAAACGATGTCCTTTCAAGGTGATTTTTAGTTTGGGAAATAGGAAAAGTCTGCCGGAGTCACATCTGGAGAGTATTGAGGGTGGGGAAGGACGGCTGTTCCGTTATCGGCCAAAAATTGGCCAACGAGCAGAGATGTGTGACTTGACGAGTTGCCGTGGTGCAACAGCCAATTCTTGTTCTTCTACAGATCAGGCTTCTTCCAGGCGCACATCTTCCCGTAAACGCCTTAAAACTGCTACGTAGAACTCCTTGTTGACTGTCTGATCTTGTGGCACGAATTCTGGATATTCAACTCCACGACAGTCAAAGAAAACAATCAACATCGGCTTCATATTTAAACGACTCATGCGTGCTTTCTTCGGTCGTGGTGAATGTTGACCGACCCATTGCGATGATTGTGCTTTCGTTTCAACGTCATGTACGTAAACCCAACTTTTGTCATCTGTGATGATGGTTTTCATTAGGTTTTCATTGTTGTTAGCATTCTCGGCTAATGTTGACACGGTTTAATGTTTGCTCGCATTTGTGCAGCCGTGACACCAGTTTTGCAGAGACGCGATTGATACTGTCAAAATTTCGTGACAGGACCCGATGCTGATCCCGACTTCTTCTGCAACATCCCGCATAGTTAAGCGACGATTTTCACTAATCACAGCATCAAAGTTTTCATGGTTTATTGACGTCGAGCTTGGATCTCCATCTGTTGATGTTCTGCCCGATTTGAAATGCTTAAACCTCTCGTAACATTGTGTAAGACTTATACAGTTCTCCATATGGGTCTGCTGAAGCAATGCCCACGTTTTAGAAAAAGATTTTCCGACCTTAACCTAAAATTTAATATTACAACGTTGTTCCTCAAGATCGTGCATCTTTACTGTCTCATTATATCACAGAGCGGTGACTACACGTGTTTACTTAGCCGGCTCTAATTTGCTAACTAATCAAACTACCGCAATGCGACACGCCGTGTTTGTTTCCAAAGAATGCTACCAGGTACATCATGGCGCGCTAACTCAAAATGTACAACTTTTGCATGCAATTTCAAGAGTTCGGTCTGTTTTTCAACCAACCTCATATACGATGTGCAAGCAATCGATTCTATTCTTGAATATAGTGCCTTGAGTGCTTCGATTTTATATTTAATATTATTGAGGTCTACGAGCTAATCACAGTCCACGCATTTTAAGACCAAACAAGGGTTTACGTTTCTATTGAACGTATGTCATAGAACTATAATAATTTTTATCCAACCTGTTAATTTTAAGCCAAATGTTTTTTACATTAAAAAGAAATTTTAAAAATTGAAGATATTTTTGCTTTTACTATATTGTTTCCAATAATTTTATGCATGTTCGAGACGTTAAATTGTAGTGGTAATACTATTTAAAACTTTATTGTTCTGTAATCTACTGATATCAATAAATTAAAAGAAATTATCAAATGGAAGTGTTGTAGCAGGACTCGTAAACTTCAATAAGTCTATCGACGGGGCCCTGTAGCTTGCATACTCGTCCTGCAAATTACCACTTTCCGAACTGGTGACGATACGTAAATAACTATATCTTTCATCTAAAAAAGAAGCGCAGAATTACTTTGGTCATACAGGACAGACGGGATTGATTGAAAAGTGTAAATTATCAAATTGTCTACTATACATCTCTAAACACTAACTAGCTGAAAAGCAATAAAAGCAACCATTTGAAGTATAACAAAAAATTACACAAAAAGTTGTGTGATATTTTATTACTTATTATGTTTACTAATTTCTTTTTTATTTATGTTCTCTTCTTTATTTATGTTTTCTTCTTTATTCGTGTTTTCTTCTTTATTTATGTTTTCTTCTTTATTTATGTTTCCTTCTTTGTTCCATTCTTGAATATTTCCCGATCCAAATATCGCAAAAAATACAGCTCCAAACAGATATAGTCCTGCTGTAATATAGAAGACGTTTTGCCATTGTTTTGGAGTCTATAGAAAAGATAATACAGAATTAATCGAGTTTAAGTCGAGAAGCTGCTAATGGTTCTAGTAAAGAGTAAATTGTAAAAATCTAAAAATTATTAATAGGTTATGTTATTCAGTTGTTATGCAGTTTTTGTGTGTAAACACATTTACAATTTGAATTTTTTAGAAAATACAGCAATTTATTAAAGTCCGGTATGGAAGAAAGCGACATTTTTAAGACCTTAAAATAAGTCGTATGTTTGTTTACCAAGCGTTAAAATTCTTTACTGAGACGGGAAACATAAAAGACAGGCAACGTTCAGGATAGTTCGAACGTCACGAACTGTTAAAGCTGTAAAAGCGCGAATTGACTGAAATACTCTCCATAAACAAAAAATTATCTCGTGGGATGGGAGTTTTGAAAAATTCTATGTCTCGTATTACTAAAGAAGACCTAAGACTTGGCGCTTATAAGAGACACACTGGTCATTTGCTAAAGGAAGATTTAAAGCGAAAACAGTGGCAAAAATCTAAAAGTTTGGAATACGCTAATGACAAACAGAAAAATTTTGTTTACCGACGAAAAAATTTTCACTTTGGTACAGTCTTTCAATAAGCAAAATGATATGATTTATGCCGGATCTTCTAAGCAGGTGTCTGAACTTATTCTAAAAGTTCAGAGGGGGCTCATCATCCAGCATCAGTTATGGCTTAGTGGAGAGTCAGCTTTGATGGGTTGTGAAACCCCTAAAAACCACAGTCTTTTCAGAAATAAGCATTAAGTTTTTCAGTAAGATTCTGCACCAGGACACAAGCTAAAAAAAACAACACAAGCATGGCTTCAACAAAATGCGTGATCTTTTATTACTACGGAAGATTGGCCTTCTGCAAGCCCTGATCTAAAAACAACTCCTTCAGATTATAAACTATGGTCCCTCTTAGAGGGTATGGTTTGTTGTAAAAAACATGTCAATTTTGACTCTTCAAAACGAACTTTAACAAAAGAGGATAACAATTTTCCCATCAAGTGCGTGCTGCCACAGACGAATGGCCTAATCGTTTGAAGGCTTGTTGTCTGATGACCACAAAGTTCACCGAATGGCATCAGCGTTGATGTTTTTCACCCGTTATGAGATCGAAGGTGAAGATTTTTTGAAAACAGTTGTGACTGGAGATGAGACCCGGGTTCAGTATGTCACTCCCCAAACTAAACAACAGTTACAACAATGGATGCACTCAAACTCGCAAAACAAACCAAAAAAATTCAAACAATCCTTCAACAACCCCTGTTTTGGGACCAAAAAGGTGTGTTGTTTGTTAAGTTTATGGAATTGGGGACTACGACCAATGCATCTGTTTATTGTCAAACTTTACGACGACTGCGGAGCGACAAAAAAAAAAAAAGATGAAGCATGCTGACTTCTGGAGTTCTTTTCGTTCATGACAACGCCCGCCCTCACAGATTAATGAGGAACTTCAAAATAACACTAATGCTCGTCTCAAATCACTGGCGGCAACATTCTATGAAGAGGGGATTGGAAACCTCGTCCACAGTTATGACAAATGCCTCAATCGTCACGGTGATTATATCGAAAAAAAAACCATCTTTATACACAACTTTTCATAAGAAATTTCTTTTGTTATTACATTTTTTATTTATATTATAATTTGTTATTTACATTGTCTTTTTTTTTTGTACCAATGGGAGGTTGAAAAAAAAAACACCCTCGTATATACAATTATACATATAAAAAGAAACAAGTTATGTTTTGTATTTGATATTAATTACGTTTCGGAGAAAAAAAAATTTAAAATTTTTTTAACTATACTTACAGGATTCTCAGTTGAAACAATGTATCCAGCTACTGTAGGGCTAAATATTCCAGAAATTGTACCAAAAGTATTATTAATTCCAAATAAAATTCCAGCAAATCTTGGTGCAATATCCAAGCAGTTGACTCTAAAATATAAATGATACATGGCATAAAATTCTAGAACACTAATTTTCATCAGAGTCTAAACAAAATGAGTGAGAAAGTGGAGCAAAAAGTTTTTGTCCAATAAAAACAAATCTAAACTGACGTGTTTTCTTATACGATTCAATTTTGTATTAATATGGTATATTTTTGTTTAATAACTATAAATTATTATGGTTACGAGCGCCTAGACTGCTCTTTCCTCCTCCAAATATATTGCAAAAGGTACTAGGTGTACAAGTATGAAATGCGGATTTTTTTTCTAAAAAAACATGTTAAATTCGGAAGAATGATAAAAAGTGCTTTATTCAAAGAATGCTCCATCCTTGCTATGCATTTTTCCCATCTTTCGGGCAATTTGTGAATACCAGGCGGTAAAAATCTTTCCCTTTTGCTGCGAACCATTCATCGAGCCATTTTTTCACATCTTCGTACGAACCAAAGCGCTGCTCAGCAAGTACGTGACCCATCGATGCAAACAAGTGGTAGTCGGAAGAAGCCAAGTCTGGTGAGTAAGCCGCATGGGGTAGAACTTCCCAGCTAAGTGTCGCGAACTGGTTTTGCCGTATGTCATAAAGAAAAAAACGTTGTGTTGCCTCTTTCGTATTCTGGCCTTTTTTCAAACAGCAAATGATTCAAATCGGTCAATTGTTGTTGGTAACGTTTAGTATGAACCGTTTCCCCAGGTTTTAACAGCTCATAATAGACCACGCCCCTCTGGTCCGATCAAACACAGAGCATCGTCTTTCTGCCAAAGCGATTCGGTCTTGCGGTCGATGTGGTTGGTGCGCCTGGGTCTACCCATGATTTTTTGCGCTTGGTATTCTAAAAATAAATCCACTTTTCATTTCCTGTAACTATACAATGCAAAAACGACTTCCTTTTGTACCGAGCGAGGAAAATGTCACACGTGTTCTTGCGCTTTTCCATTTGCCTGTCGTTCAACTCATGTGGTACCCATCTACCGGTACCCATCTATCGGTCTTCTGAATCTTTTCCATCTCTCATAGCCGATTGGAAACAGCTCGTTGACTAACGCCCAATTGCTCGACGAGTTTGTTGTGTTTGCGAATCATCTTCGTCCAACGATGCTTGCAATTCCACATCTTCGTATTTTTTTGGCGGTTTTCCACGTTCCTTGTCTGCAACATCGAAGTCACCACTTTTGAAACGCCGAAAACCATCGTTCACACGTATCTTGCGATAGAGCATGTTCACGAAGTAATCGGTATGATTCAACAGCAGTTTTCTTCAGATGAAAACAAAAAATTAATGAGGTCCGCGAATGCTCTTTGTTCGGTATAAATTTCGACATATTGAACACAACAACACAACACTATGCACACACTTTCCAATTTATCACTCGTGCGCATCTGACACTTGTTGATGACACAGTAAAATGGCGCAGTGTCAAATCTTTATAGCACAAACTGCAATGGTGCACCACCTGTTGTCTGAAATCCACATTTCATACTTGTACACCTGGTATGAACCTGGCCTGTTTCTGCACCAGATTTAAACCTTAGTTGCAATATAAACATGAAAGTTAGTCAAGAAACTAGTTTGCTTCTATTTAATTAGCCCTGATTAATTCTTGAAATTGTTTTCAAATATTGTCAGTTTTATAACTTACGCAACAACCGAAAGCGCTAAAGCTCCGCATGAACCAGCAATTACTAGGCAAAATACAGTTCCTATTGGATCAGACCAATATGCAGCACCCATTAAAAATATTGTTTGAGTTAGAAAACCTATTATTACAAATATTTTTCTAACATAAGTTATACTCATTTTCTTGCTTATTATAACTCTATCAGCTATTTGGCCACTTAGTTGCATCACTATAGCCATTCCGATGTAAGGAAGTGCTGACAGAATACCAGATTTGGATAGATCATAATGGAAAATATCTGAAAAAGAGAGCGGTTGAGTTTAACGAAATAATTATCTTGCTTTGCATATGTTTGTTTGGCAAATAACTTAAGTTTGTTGCTGTTTTTTTTTTTATTTTACACCGCCTCGTCTCAATACTACGAACAATTACCATTCTTGGATATTTTAGTTATTAAAAATAATAATAAATTAGCAAAGACATTGTAATAGATAGATATATTGCTAACAATTCACTTTATTTTATATAACCTAAACCTGAAGCATTACACTTTTTAGTTCCTCGTTTCGTCAATTTTCGGTTGAATGAAGTCAGATTCAGTAATGAAAGGAATCGTATTAAGAATGTAGCTAAAATCAATTGTTATGACGAAAACTTAATAAACAAGTTAACAAATAGACATAAGTTTAGAATAATTCATAGTAGTTTCCACCTTTTTTACTCGTGAGGAGAATAAGACCAAATATGTTCCACTATCCTATAATTCAAAATATACCAGAGGACATAATAGGGTATTTAATAATGTAGGCCTAACGTTAGTCTATAAGTCATCAGACAACTTAAAAAATATCTCAGGAAGCCCGAAGAATAAAGTCTTTTAACGTGATCACGAGATAAGTTACATGGTTGTAACAAGAAACTATGTTGGGTCAATAAGAAGATGGATTCCAATAAGATCATTTATCTCATTTAAGGTTCGGCAGACCAGAAAAATCCAGTGTTGCCGACTATGCGCCTGAACATAATCATACAGTAACGTTAGATAATTTAAAATTAGTAAAAATGTATGTGATAGGAAATTATTTGGCGCATACAAAAATATTGAAATTTTAAAATGTAAAAATTGTCTAAATAAGGACTCAGGATCTTCCAGATCTCTATACAGGTTGCTCGACTGGAACTAATGATTCCTCGGATGGGTCGGTTCCAGCCCAGTAAATCGGAAGTTTAGTATAAATAGTCTAGTATTTACATTCTGTCAAGTAAGAACGTGACAGAACGTATTCTTGAAAAAATGTGTTTCGAAAAAAAATTTTTGTCATCAAGGTATTCTTTGTGTGCTAACAACGGCGCAAATACCTTAGTAAGTTGTTCAATCGCCTCTTTCGTGAATAATCGCCTGGCTTCTTCGCAGCATGCGGTCGACTAGATTTTCTGCATACTCGCGCGACAATGATTTTCAAATTTTTAGAATCTCGCGAGATAACTGAGTCAAAGTCCTCAGAGTCTTTTCTCTGAGCTTTCCCTTTGCAAGGAACCAGAAGTTTTAAATAGGGTTGGCGTCCGGCGATTGTTAGGGCCACTCTAGTATCTTATCGTGGGCTCAAGCCAGCCGCTTCGCGACGCGATTTTCGCCCAGCAAAGGTTTCTTCAACGTGCTTCGGAATTCGACATCCTGAGCTCGAAGATATTGTCGAATGTTTCATGGTACATATTCAAACCCGATTTGCCGCTCCTTGACGCAGCGTCAATTTCGGATCCCGTGAAAACAAAGACACGATTCGTTTTTCGACTTTCGGAGTGATTTTGTCTACCGAGCCACGTTTTGGTAAGTCGTCGACATTTTTCGACTAGTTAAAACGATTTATCCACTTCTTTTCAAACGACACCGAATTTGGATAGGAACCGACGCGCAAATAAGTGACTCATTTTGGAATTTACGTAATTTCGACGGAAGTTCGGAATCCACTGATACCTTTACTAAAATGTGTCGTAGACAAAGGTTCCCTCTACCAATTTGCTGTTGAATCGCTAGAATCGGATTTACCAATAATAAATTATCATGGACACGTTCTTACTCGATAGAATGTATTCTTAAATTTGGGGAATCACCGCTTCTGATGATGCTAACATAGTTAGTGAAACACGCATCCAGTGTAAGAACAAAGTGTTTGGTGTAGTGGTAATAACTTTTATGTAGTGTAATTGTGCTAAATATTCCAAAATCTCAACGAGGTAAAAGAATTTAGATATAAAAATTCGGGTGAATTCCAGTGAACCTTACTATCTTTTTTTCAACTGTTTATATCTGAACATAATATAAAGTTATTTCTCATAGGTTTCACAAATATACAAAGTGAGGGCAGCGATTTTTTGCCATTTTAAAGTAATGTGAAGAAAAGTTTGCGCAATTATTACATCATATATATTTTTAAAATTGTATTTCCACGAGCTTTCATTTGACACCCTACTCGATGAAAAATGTCCACTTCCCCCTACAAGCTTTACCTTCAAGTCAAAATTCAACTTTTAAAACTAGACGGCTCTAATTAGATCATCATTTCCTATATTTGTGTCAAATTTCAACTTTCGATATCAAATAGTCTCGAAGAAAATCGGGTATGACAGGAAGATAGACAGACATCGAAGTGATCGATGTCTGTCTTCGTACGAAACACTAAGAAGATTGTTAAACAAATATGGGTTGTATACTTGTATTCGAAAGCTTAGTGATGATTGGTTCAATCTTTTAGAGTTCCTCAACAAGGCAGTGTTGAGGAACTCTAAAAGAATTAATGTTCCTCGTATCGCGCGGATGCAGAAAAACTCTAAATTGTTCTCTGAGGTATTGGGGTTGTCCAAATTTAAAAATTCGATAGACAAAATTATACAAGTGACACCTTCTACGATTTTCCATATTTAAAATGTAGCTGTTATGTAAACAGAGTGTGATTCGATTTCTGAGTGGAATGTTAAAAGAAAAGCGCATGCAACAGTTTTGTATTTTTTAGATTAATCAAACATACTGGGCTGACAAAGAGTCGGCATATACAACATCAGCATAATCAAATAAAGATAAGATCAAGCTGTTGCACAAATAATTTTTGGTTTTTGATGGCAGAAGATTCCTTAGATTATACAGTTTTTCTAAACGAATACGAGGCTGGTTTGAAAAGTCCGTGCAAAGTCCGAGAGATAGCACCACCGGCGCGTATCGAGGTCATGTTAAGTTAGTAGCATCTCTTGAATGAACGCACACCAAGTTTCAACCATATTGGTCTTTCTTTGTGTTTGGCATTCGTGTGAATCAAGGAAGTCGAATGATTTTCAAGAAATGGACGAAAAAGAATTTCGTGTGGTGATTAAACATTACTTTATGAAAGGCAAAACGCCTCAAGAGACTAAAGAGAAGCTTGATAAACAATATGGTGACTCTGCACCTTCGATTAGAACAGTTTATAAGTAGTTTCAAAATTTTCGGACTGGCCATATGGGCACAAGTGACGCTGAAATTTCTAGACGGCCTGTGGAGGTTACGACTCCAGAAATCATTGATCAAATCCATGATATGGTGATGGATGACAGAAGAGTTAATGTGCGTGAGATTGCTAGTGCTGTGGGCATCTCGACTGAACGGGTACATAATATTTTGCATAAACATTTGGACATGAGAAAGCTATCCGTAAGATGGGTGCCGCGATTGCTCACGCTTGACCAAAAACGGAATCGTGTGAAGTGTTGCAAGGATGGTTTGCAGCTGTTCCAGAAGAATCCGGAGGACTTTAAACGTCGTTTTGTCACTGTGGACGAAACATGGATACATTACTATACTCCTGAGACCAAACAACAATCTAAACAATGGATTACCAAGGGGGAATCTGCACCAAAAAAGACGAAGACCGTTCCTTCGGCCGTAAAGGTTATGGCGACTGTCTTTTGGGATTTGCAAGGGATAATCCTCATCGACTATCTGGAAAAGAGTAAAACTATTACAGGTGAAAATTATTCATCGTTATTGGACCGTTTGAAAAACCGAGCTGCAAGAAAAACGCCCGCGATTGGCCCACAAGAAAGTCCTTTTCCATCACGACAACGCACCAGCACACATCTCAGCAGTTGTGGTTGCAAAATTAATGGAAATAGGATTCCAACTCGTTTCACATCCCCCCTATTCTCCAGACTTGGCTTCCTCGGACTACTATTTTGTTCCCCAATTTGAAGAAATGGCTGGCGGGACAAAGATTTTATTCAAACGAGGAGGTGATTGCAGAGACTAATGGATATTTTGCAGACTTGGACAAATCCTATTATTCGGAAGGGATCAACAAACTAGAACATCGTTGGACGAAGTGTATAAGCCTAAAAGGAGACTATGTCGACAAATAAAAAAGGTTTACCCCAAACACATAAGTAGTTTTTATTTTTGCACGGACTTTTCAAACTAGCCTCGTATAAGCTGTATATGAATTTTCACTACTTAGTTTTTTTTTCACTATTTTAGCTGCGATATTACGGTTAGTGCCAGTGGTAAACTTGCTTCAAAAGTTTAAGGATTTTTGGTGGAAAGCTCTAGACCGTTCAAAACAAAACCCTACGTATCATAGCAGGAGCTCCCTGATTTGTCCAAAACAACTAGTTGCACAGAGAGTTTCAAATGCCCACAATGAAAGAATTCACCGAATTACCTAGCTCCACTTTCTTGAGAAAGCGACAGCTGAGATAGTTAACGTCTTCCGACAGAACGCAAACGTCGGTAATCGCTCCTTATGCCCCTCAGGCATACTACAAATAGACTGACAATAGACATGACTAAAACTTGAGTACTAAAACGGACTATATTATGTACTTAGTATATAGGGATAAGGTCGCAGAGTAGTTGAGCTACTCCTCTCCAAAAAATAAGGTAAACATGTGAACATCACACACCACTAACACTATTGTAATATTCTCGAAATAGCCGGGAAGTTAGTTTTTATTTTTTATTTAGACTTAGTTAGGTTAAGGTAGCATAGACTAAAAACTAACCCAGAAGTTTTTAAAACTCACACCCCCGATGTAAAGAGTAATCGTCACGTTATAAGAGTAGTAAAGGGTCGCAAATCCAGCTCACAAGGAGGTTTAGAGGGTATGCCAGTCACTCCGGTTGGAGAACCATCACATAACTGGAGCATTTTGGGGCACCCTTAAGATGACGCGGACTGCTTCATTATCCCTAACGCGAATTCCTCGCAGTAAAAAAAAACTCTCTGATTTAGTGTTGAGAGGCGAACTGTTTTTTTCCATACCTTTCAATATCAAGATTTACCTGTTTTTAATATATTAAACAATTTTTAGAACACTTTTAAAACTTTCCTATTTTAAATCAAACCGTTTTAAAAAAATTCTAAACTTCACTAAGCTCGCTTCTACATCTTCGCTATAGAGAGTAATCTAGATGTGAACGAAAATATGCACGTTACCTTTAAAATATTTGGGTAGCATTGTTAACATAGTGTAGTAACCCCAGGTTGCACAAGACAAAAACCACATTTATAGCCCACACAGCTTTTGAACAAAAAATAGATTTCCATGGCACCTTAGGTTTGTTAGCAATGTTCTCTGACTTTAAAGAATCTTGAATATATTTTAGTTCTTCTTTTGTTATTGTTTTGTCGTCTTCTGGCCATTCGGATTGCATAACTATCCAGAATATATACCATAATAGACCTAATCCGCCTAAAATTTAAAGTTAGTTATAGGTAATAGTTACTTCTTCTAGATTTTGCTAAGGTAGAATATGTCACATTTGTACTAAATCATTCTTTTTTTATGAGAGTAGTAACGTGCTGTGGGAAATTCACGCCACAGAAGCAACGCGTGTGCGGATAAAGTGATTTACGTTGGTATTGAATAGTTTACAAATTGTACGTACATAGTCCTGATTTTTGAAAAGTGAGTGTAAACGGGTTACATCCATCAAACTCTTTCTATGAAAGTACTTATAGAATAGACTCAAATAGCCAACTGATTCTTGCCTTTCAAGCAATCAAGGCTACTGATGAGTTCTAGGTTTCCAATCAGGCGAATAGAATCTAACAAATGTAGCGTATGTTTAGGAGTAGAGCCCCGAACATTGGAGCAATATTCGATAGTTGGTGGAATTTTATCTTTATAGAGGACTAGCTGTGCCGCGGCTCCACTCGTGTGTACTATACAATTATTGTTTAGATTTTTTTTTTGCGAGAGAGCGCGCAGGAGGCAAACTTTTTTCTAACTTGTTTCACTATTATATATATACTAAAAACCTGTATCAGATAAGTGGTTCTCGAGTGCTAAGAGCACTAACAGACAGACAGAGAGATGTTGTGGTTTATATATATATATATATATATATATATATATATATATATATATATATATATATATATAA